>JAXQQM020076177.1:0-13734 GCA_034641835.2 Pinus albicaulis
ATCTATTAGCGCTCGAATCTACCTTAGGCTGAAATAAGGTAAAACTCAAGGCCACATCAAACCAAGCTCAGCCTCGTAGCTAGCCCTATGGGGACAGGAGAGGGCTCTCTCCAGTCAATCTCGATAAAATGAGCAATAAGGTGCGAGATGACTTAAAATGGGAACTGATTTTAGGCTAGTAAATAGATAGGAAAGGGGTTTTTGATAAATGACTGGGTTTTCTGGGCTGCATGGGATCAAGGAACAGCGTGAGCAGAGAGATTAAATCAAAGACACAAATTATCTCATGAGGCAAGATAGGCAAGAGGTTTAGCATTCAATTTGAAATTATATGGAGTGGAAAGACTGCTGAGAGGTTAACAAGGGCATAATAGATGAATCCTTATCAAACAGAAGAAATTACACAAAAACGTAAAAAGCTTTCCCAAGGCAGAGCAGTAAACTGGATTATGCCCTTCTCACTTAAAAGCTTTCAATTAGGAATGATTATGAATGGACTGTGAACATAACAAGGAACATATGAAACAGAGAAAAAACATATGCCAAATTCATACCACAGGGATCTTATGAAACAGAGCTGCAACTTTCAATTATTTCTCTGTCAAAACTGTACAATGCAACACTGATTTTTCTATCCACACACTTTCAGAATTCCCCTCTCCTTTACAAATGTTTTACAATACAATAAATAAACTCCTCCATGAGAAAACAAATCGACCAAAAATGAGGGAGCTGTTTCAAACTAAAATCAAGAAGATAGCAAAGGAGCTGTCCATCTGTTCTGAAAAGGGGAAGAGCTACATGTGAAATCTGTTGATAACCACAAGGAGGCAACACCTGTAACGTAGACCTTCCAAATCATAACTAAAGACAAAGATAGGCAATATGTTCCTATTTTTCTGCTATGGTTGATATCTTTGTTTAATTTTGGCTTTGCAGTCGTTGACTTTCACCAACAACCTTCAATCTAGCAAAATGTATCACAGCATGGAATTTGGCCAATGAAAAAAGAAAACCTCCTCTAAATCCTCTTTGTTGCAAAGATCCCCCAGAAAAAAGTGAAGATTTTGGCCGAATTACTGATCAACTAAATCCCTCACTCTGTTCACTGTTTCTTCAACGGAGTTATCTAAATTGTCGATGATATAAACCTCGTAGCCATTCTCGAGGAGCTGCAAGGCAGTGTGGCTTCCGATAAAACCAGCGCCTCCAGTCACCAGAACGCACTTGTTGAAGCCTTCCTTTGGTTGCCCTTGTGATTTAGAAATCTCATAACAAAAGCACAGATATAAGAATGCAAATCACCATAACAATAAACAAAAGGTGCATGCTGACTTTAATGACCAACTTGATACATGAGAAAATCTGCGGCGGAAGGTTTTGATATTTGGAATACAAAAAGAATTGAATGTTGAACACATCTGAATATCTGGCTTGTCAGTAGTCCACTTCTGTCGTATTCTGATGACAATATTTACATGGAACCATTTCACCTTCAATAAGCCTTTCAACAGTGTATGAAGGAAGACCAGTGAGTTCCAATGTCTTATCCCAAACCTTCATAGCAATCCTTACATTGTGTGCTTCTGCTGCAGCATTTGTTGGGCGACGGTCACCAGAAAAATATGGACAAACTGGCCAATCATCAGCCTTTAGAACACTACAATACTCTGGAATGTCAGGATCCGTTGCTGTAAATTATGTATTTTTGGCACCTTCTTGAGCATTAAAAAGGAAATATGGAATCAGGTGATAACTAGTCTGCATATTTCGAGGTAAGTCTCGTGCTACATTTGTCATAACCACTCCTGGAGAAACACACATTACATTTAGACCAGCTTCAGAAGGTAGTTTTCTCTAAAGCACACTGTTGAACATAATCTGTGCAAGTTTGCTTCCTGAGTAACCAATGACACTGTTATATTTTCTCTTTCCAGAAGTAACATTCAGGTCATTGGAGTCAACAAAACCTAAATGAAGCATATTTGAGTTGACATTCACTACTCAAGAAGGAGAACCCCTTATTAGAAAGGGTAGGAGAAAAAGAGTAAGAAGTGTCGGAGCCAGATGATTCACTTGCATATGTTCTTCAAAACCGTCTTTGGAAAAAGCCTGAGGTTCTCCAATAGAGAAAATTCCTGCATTATTTATCAGAACATGTAGGGGACCTTGTCGAGCATTCCAAGTTGATGCAAACTTTCCAACAGATTCAAGTGAAAGAAGATCTAACTCCATCACGGTAGCGAAGGCCCAAAGCCATGATTTGAAATTTGCGAATCGGTGTTTAATCCTACTGCATTCTTTAAAACTTGTGACTCCTCCCATTCCTGATGTATCCCTACCATAACCCATTTTGAGCAACCTTCACAGCATCTTCAACTTGGAGCAGGAAGATCATTTGAATTTGAAAAATCGCTAAATGTTGATGAGTTTGGGCCGGAGGGCTCAACGCGCCGCGTGCACTCCCACTGCGCCGCGCTGGTTTGGTGCACCGCGGCAGAGGAAAAATGCACAACGAACCTTGGCTCTATGCGTCGCGTTGAACAAGTGCGCCGCGCCTCTTTTCAATGCGCCGCGCCCTATTTTCTCCACACAGTCGGCCCCTTTCAATTGACAGCTTTGTTCTTCAAACTTCAAACTCGCCTTTCATTTGGATTTTCTGAATGCCCTTGGAGTGCAAATGAGCTTTACACATTTGGAGACATGATGAAGATTTGTAATCTTAATTTTTCCAAACTCATTTTCATAATGTTTGAAAATGCCTTTAGTTACAAATTATGTTTTTGGGACTTTTTCATTTCATTTCAACTAATGATGAATCTCTTTGCTCATTTTGCAGGGATGACCAATGTTGAATTTTGGCAAAGGATCATGGCGGCGTTTGAAGCATTTCATGCCCAAAAAACTTTTAAAAATTACACATTTAAAAATGACAACTTCTTCTTCAAAACAGAGTTTTGAAGAAGAAGCATCCTCGAGCAATTTTGACGATGACAATCCTGAAATGAAAACTTATTGAAGCTCCCTTCTGGCCTGCAGGTGTTATTCGACATGTTTGAAGACCAACCACTAGACCTATACTCTGAAATGACCTGTTTGGACCACAAAGCAACATCAATGACCGGCAAATGACTGAGAAATGAACTTTTTTGGAGAATTTCTGGGACTCGCACAAAGGACTCACGCACCGAGTTTTACATACTATCAATCAGTAGGTGCAATGATGTATCCTCAATCGTCGATAGCGTAAGAGTCCAGCCAAAGGATGACTACAAACCCCTAAGGTACCGACAAAAATATCTTCTAGACCTTATTCCCAGATCTATGAGTCTGAGTCGATGGGAAAAGACTCTACCTCGAACTGGGAAGGCATTACTGCATCCCACATCACTCCAAAGGCGAGTGTAACTCCACGTAAAGCCAAGATTTAAAGGAATCGGGACTAAGTAAACCGAGTAACCAACCCGAAGTACATATCTCTGCATCCACAAGATGAGTTGAAGCGCATGCATGGCAACGCCTCTGAAATCCAACCTAATAATGAGATATGTCTGACAAAGATGAGCGAGATATCCACCAATAGTGTCAAATGGAAATCAACGCACTGCACAAACTGTGTGTGAGTAATGTGAGTCGATCGTCGAATACAAGGGAAACCACTCACCAAAGCCCCATGATGATGATCAAATTATGAGTACAAGGTCACGTATCAATGATGTAAATAGGGCTGTGGTGCAGCCTCTGTTGTTTACTCGTGCGTAGCAATATGTCGTAGTCTGATAAGAGACAAACCCGCTAGCCAAGAAGTCTCTGTGAGACCTTCTCAAATCTAGCACGAGCAAAGGAACAAATATATGATGTGATAGAACAAGATACCGACAAGAACAAGAAGGCCTGAATACTGAAAATGAGTCAAGAGACACCGCAATAGTTGGGGTTTTCCACTCAGTTAACTTCCCCTCGAACAAAAGCATGACTCATGTTTGACTATGGCGTAAAGGATAACTTTAGTATAAGCTTCTGTACACTGTAGGAGGCATAAACAAAAACCCTCTCATATGATTGGAGAGATAATCAACTCGGGAGTACGTATCCCATGTAAAACAAGGTTATGGCTTCTCTAAGCTGCACAAACTAAAACCATCCTACATGGAGAAAAAGACTTGGCTTTTTTGTGCTTTTTTCAAGGGTGACAAAACTAACATCGTAGCTACTACTCGAGTGATGTGAATAAATATCCCATTCCCGCTCTTTCTTTCAAAATATTTAATTTTTTTTATCTTTTTCATCATTCAAATCTTGAAAAAAGGAAATAAAAGAATGCTATAGTACAAGCTGATAGAACGCAGTGTCGTGACATAGATGCACTAGTTCCCCGGGATAGGAACAATCCCTATGCTCAATGCAAGGTGAGCTAAAACTAGTAAGTGACACTTCGAGAGAATGTTCCATCCAGGGTAAAGGGTGTCAAGTTGTAGAAGCTAAGCGATTGCATGGTTAACTTGCAGGCATAAAGACATGGTCAAAAGAGGGCTGAAACATCAGTCCCATATGTGAATTCACTAAAGGCCAAAAATAAACAAGTAGTCAATATGCAATGCAAAGAATACAACTCACAACATATAGGGATCCTCGTAGGGTAATGGCCGTAAAAATTATCGTGAAGAAGATAGATGAATGAAATGCTTCAACGCATAAGACATGGCAGACTAAACAGGACTCCCAAGCCTATAAGAATTGCAAGCATGGGCGTACAATATGCTTGTGAGTGGAAACTAACGAATAGAGAAACCCATGTAAAAGAAGGCTCTACCAACAAGTCAGTGATTAAAAATCAGACAAGTGAAATGGGTTAAGTACTCATGAGCATGATGCTGGGAGTGGACCCTATGGCAAGTGATTAGAATGGGAGGCTAGTATGCAAAATGCAACATGAAAATGGATTCCCCTAACATATATGCCGTGCTTTGAAATCGTATACTCGCCATGACAGTTAGCAGTATCATGTGATCCCGAAGCAAAACTAGAAAAACTCTCGATCCAAGCAACATGTACCGAAATACCTCGTCTCAACACTTACAAGCCAAATGGTTATAGATACTTAATCAAATTCAAAAAATAAGCTATAAGTAAAATCTCAAAAATTTACAAATTCCAGTGCATAAATACACCATTTGACTCACATTCTGGGCTCATTTTTACTATTGCGTATGGGAAGGATGCTTTGGAGATCGTTTTCAAACCGACAACCTCACTGGCCAAATCGCACTCAAATCTATCAGTAAGTTTCTGACTCATCCTTTTCATCAATTTTGTTCACTTTTTAAGGTAAAAATTTTGAAATTTGACTCTGTAGAAAAGAGATTTTCTCTTTATGAAACCCTATGCGCATACGCTGGTTTCACATGTGGACGTAACTCGCATATCATACGTGATCGTGTAGCTAAACGAGACAGGCAGATGCAGAGCGTTTAAAATTTAAAACTTGAAATGACTTTAATGATTTTTCTCGTGATGTCTATCAATTGAGAGAGCATGAACATAGTGCTATTGACAATGAAGTGATGGAAGACCAAACTCGTTAGATATTCTCCTAAATTGTGGACTTGCTCAAGTTTCTCAAATGCCAAATATGAAAAGCAATGTAATGTTGCTTAAAATGTTAGCTTTGGATCATTGGGAACCGAAGGACACTTCTTTTCATAATTGATCATGCATGCCAATACACATAGAAGTGGGAAGATATATACTTCATCACCGGACTCTCCTGAGAGGAGACCAGTAGACTTTGCACGGAAAGCCCGTTGGAGGGGCTTACTACATGAAGGATTATATCCAAGTCTACCGCATAGTAGTGATGCACAAAAGCAGTAGGAACTCGCATTCCTATTAGATATTTGAAGGATTTATACATGAAGATCCTTCTCTTACTATTGCGCAGTAGAAAGATCTACTTTTCAGCATCCGATTCTAGGACAGCAAATGAGTATAGCAAGATAATGTCTCGATTCATCTCTTTCGATTGGTGCACATACTGTACTATTATGCAATATGAAGAGATAGTTGACTTCAATCCGGAAAGAAAAGACCAAACCTTTCGGTATGGTACAATCTCGCTCGACATTCTTCTTTGAGAGGGTCTCTGTGGCTTTGGTCCAAAGTCATCTCTCAACTATCAAAAGCCCTAGAGATTCAAGAATAGTCCCTGTAAGCGATTCACGAAGAGATTACTGTATTGAAGTTCCCCCAACCACTTGGGATGATGAGTTCTTCCAATGGTGGAGTGAACAGTCATCGCAAGCGCAAGATTATCCCTATGCCGGGATGTGATTTTCATGCCGATCCATTGACATCTAGTCCTGCACACCTAGTGCAAAGATGGATGCAAACCCAGCGAGATCACATTTTTTATTTTTTGATTATGTGATTTTTATGTTTTTTCAAAATATGAAAATGATATGTTTTTGATTGGACTAAATGACTTAAAATTAGGTGATGATCATGATGCTACATGGGACCAATCAAAGCCCGAAGGGTACCCAAGGCACAAGCACATCACAGGTGAGGCAACTCGCCTAAGACCTTGGTAGAACACTCCATGTCGATAGAGGGAACTTGAGAGGCTTAACTTTCCAAGTGCTTCTCTATGGTTGCTAGGTAGAGGACCTACTTAGGTTATCCAAAGATAGAAAGTGGTAGGAGTAGCACAAGACTCGGGTGTGGTTATTCCGCTTCAGGTTAGCATCGGCCATTATGTTCTATAGGGATACAAAAATGTTGGGCAGTGAACTCTCGTGGAGTATATTTTATAGATGTTATCGAATGACTCAGTAATATTTTTTTATGATAGACATAATCGAGCATAAGCCCTGAATTTTGTAGGAAATGATGGTCTAGATTTTGTATATTTCTTTGAATCATCTATAGACTATATATGTATATATACAACGTATTTATATGATGTGATGAGCTCAAATGTATGAAAATGTATGATGTATTTGATATATTGTTTTAAAGTGCATTGAATGATTAATATGTGCTACCACTTCTCTTGATTAGCCAATACAGTCTCGCACATCCAACCTATCACTTCGAGGGAATAGGAATGAATGTTATAAATTGAAATGATTCTTTGTATCAAACGCATTTCTAAAAAATGATGCAAAAATGGGTCTCGGAATCTTGAGCATGTGTTGTTCCACACGTCAGATCCAAGAAAACTACTAACTAATCAACACCCGAAGGATATTGCCTCCGTAGAATAGATTAATCATCGCAGCTGTATTCCTGCGTCACGCACTTCTACAAGACCAATGCAGAAGCACTCTCTCGATACTCAACAACCGACCCTATGGATAATGGAGTACCCAAGCCGCTTAAGCTAAGTTCCGTATGTCTACTAGCACCATCAGAACCAGCGACTCATGCCATCCAATAACACCCGCAAAGCATATCAAATTCATCAAAATCACACCCACAAAATCTAAAACCTAGATATGTACAAAAACAAAAATATATACAACAAAGCAATATGTTTAGGCCAAAGCCTCAAGCATAATACTTTTTTCAAATCAGAGCCTCATTTTCGGGCTCCACTAACTCATTTTTGTCAAAAATCAATTGGCGGCATAAGCTCATTTCTTTAGGTAGCTTTTTAACGATGAAGGGGCCATACCACATGGATTTAAATATTACCTCGCCTCCACAGGCATCCTTCCTTGGGCATAAACCAAGCTTTCTAAGGCTAGTCACCTTCTGTATAATACCCTAGGTTTGACTCGCTACTTATCGCATCTAATCTTTACCTCGTTTCTTATGTGCCTCATTCATCGTAGCTAAGACATCTCGCGACGCTCACTCATCAAGATGTTCAAGGTAGAAGGAGGCATTCTTCGAGACTAGAAGTGTCGTGGAAGAATTTCAAATCCGCTAACCTCGAAGAGAGTGGAATTTTGTGCAATCAATAGGAAAGATAGATTCTCAACCCATAGCTAGTTGAACGAGTAAAATCCGCTACTGCAGCTTTGATCTGACATCTCAGCATGTGCCCAAAGTGGCAGGATACAACATAATATTCCAATTGGATCTGGATTTATCAATAGTCCGTTGAAGAATTGTCTTCAAGAATTTGTTCACAAATGTCTTCAACTTTCCCATTAGCCCAAGGATAATAAGGAGATCTGATGTTCCCTATCCCTAAATCCTCCAATTCTCGGGAGCCAATCTAACCTATCATGTTAGCCTTCAAAGCGACTACTATGATCGTAGCGACAATCTCTTTTGGGAATACTAAAGCGAGAAATGACTTGATTGAAGAGGAAAAGAGTTGTTGTCTCACCGTCATTCCCAAAAGTAGGCATAGCTCAACCCACTTTATAGAAGTAGTCTCATAGCTACGATACTTTACTTGTGACGTTTAGCCGAAGGCAAAGCTAGCAAGTATTAAAATCAATACCCCACTTTGTAAAGGGGTCCGACATGAATGACAATAAAGAGCTTGAGCTGATGAGCACACAGATATTTCGTAGTATAAACCTAACACGATGACACCTTTGGACTCGATTCCTATAGCAATCTTTGAAAAATCAGAAGGCCAAAAAGTATCCCTGGTGACGCAAGATTTCTTTTGGTTGTATAAATCGAGATAAAATGACCACCACAAGTCTCCACTCAGGTAATCATCTCTAAAGAGCAACTCTCATCTTCTTCAAGTAGTTATAGTGAGCACCTATGATTGGAATCAACACCGCTGCATCGCATATAGAAAAGTGTCATCACCAATAATCAAATAAATTTTGGCTAAGTGACGTACTTTTCACGCTTTCATATTTTATTGAGTGGAAACTTTTCAGTTTGGAGATAAACTATGAGATCCCCTATACCTCCAAGGATCCTCGTGAAGAAAATGAGAAAAATATGTTCATCAGAAAAGATTCGCTACATAACAATCTCTTCTCGCACAGGCAACTCGTGAAACTCAATCATGAAAAAACTAATGATTTCTTGGGACTCGCGTACATAAACTCTAAGATCAAATTTCGCGAAAATCACAATCGATCATTGTATTTCGTCTCCTCAATCACTCAGCCTCATTGAGAACAATAAATGGATTGACTTCTTCCAAAACATACAAGTTTTGCATAGAAGAATATAATGTTTGAGTCGTTGAACAACATGCACAAAACAAAGTCATGAAACCAAGCTTCCTCTACCTGATAATATCTGGGTTTAGGTCCTACCTGAAAGCCTCGACTAAGGTATTATATAACATGCTCTGCAAAAGAGCATTCTCGTCTCAGAACCACAAACCTATACCTAATGGTAAATTTCACTGCTGGTGAGATATAAGAGGAAACCCTTACATAACTGGGTGGACTCAATAAAAGAGCAGCAGGTCAATGCTTTCTTTCAAAGCATCAAATGAGCTGCCGTAAAGAAAGCTGCTATCCCAAAAAAATGGAACTCCTTGTTTAATAATCTCGTGCAAATCCTTTTCGTAATCTCGCCATAATTTACTTATGAATCTATGCAGAAAATTAGCTTTTCCTTCCGCATCTCTGAAGCTGACTAATTGAAGACTGGGAGGCAACTAAAAGTATTTCTCAACCTGGAAGTGGATCTACCCCATCGCTCCGTGAGACGCTATGAATCTCTAACAACCCACCGGTGTATAGTGAAATGCCCACAATTGTTCTCCGGGTTTCAACCTGGATTTTGAGTAATGTCGACATACGTCTCAAATAATCTTGACACAGGGGTGAGAAGGATGATCAATTCTCTTTCACGCAGAATCTAATACCTGAAATCCATCCCAACATGCCTTAACATTAATATGTTTGATGTTGTGAAGTCGGGAAGACATGGCCCTACTACGAAAAGTAGCTCTGTAAGCATTTTTTAAGGCCAAAGGTAAGGAATTTTTTCAGAAGCAAAGGCACTCCCAGTAGAAAATAAATGCAGCCTCTTATAGTTGATCTTCAGTGGATAAAATAGTAATTTGATTATATCCAGAGAAATCGTGCTCCATGTGAAGGAGAAAATCTCTTATTCCCCGCACACTCATCGAGTAATCTGATTTATAAATGGTGTGGGGGTAGTTATCTTTAGGACATGCTTTATTTAGGTCTCTCGAAGTCGATGCAAATCCCTCGAATCGTTCCTTGTTTTCTATCCACCGAACTGATTTGAAAACTCACTTATTACGTCAAAGTTGAACCGGGTAAAATGAACCTCGCTTCTTTAGCTGACTTCTCCACCTCAACTTTGATATTTATGGTCCTTTCCTAGGGTTGAACTGACTTTGGTTTCTTTACCTCGATAGGCTTAGCATTTTCATATACCTTTATCTCATGTTGGATGATAGATGGATCTGTTAGAGTAGGTATGTTCATCCCTCCGTCAGAGATCAAAATTTCTTTTGTTGCATTTCATTTTTAGGTGTATCATTCAGTTCGATCATCTGCATTCCATTAGGAGCATCGATCCTCTGACGAAAGGGTCTTATCTTTCATGTTCCTCATGTCATGTACCTGCTGGTCCATGTCTATTCATCAAAATCAATTTTAAAGTCATTTACAGTCTGATTTGGTCTCTTGGTCAGCAAAGAGTCATTTCAGTCATTAGGTCTAGGGTTTTGCAAATTTTTTCTTCAGAGTGTCCAATAACATCAGCAGGCACATGAGGGAGGCTCAAAATAAGTTTTCATCACAAAATTTCGTTGTTATATTGCTTGATCGTGACTTTTTCTTCAAAACTCTGTTTTGAAGAAAAATCGTCATTTTGTCTTTTGTAATAAATGCCATGTATATTTTCAAATTTTTTCAGTTGTGAAGATGTTTAGGTGTAGCCCTGGTCGCCTTTGCCAAATCCAATGCCAACTATCCCTGCAAAATATAGACAAGATTCATCATTCAGCTAAAAAATCAAATGAAGCAGAACAGACTTTCTTGAAACGTGTCAAAGTTTGCGCATTACAAAAGTGACTTTTACGAAATGAAAATTAAGTTTTTATGTATATAATTCATTGTTCATGTTCAAAAGAAGCTTATTTTCACCCAAAGAGAAATATTGAAACAAGTGAAAGCCATGTTAAAGGAACAGAGCAAGTTGGGATAAAAATTGAGCAAAGATTGGGTGCGCGGCGCACCGGGCAACTGGCGCGGCGCACTGGAGGAGTGCGGCGCATTGGGCGCCTCTGCACAGTGCATTTTTCAACGTGCGCAGTGCATATAAAGTGCGCTGCGCACAAGGCCGACAAGCCAGTTTTTCACCACAGCTTCATCAAAATTTCAAACTAAATCAAATTCCTCGCTCCAAGTAAGTTTGTAAGGTTGTGAATTGCTATTGGACAGCGTTTGATGTGTTTTGAAAGTGGAATATACAAGAAGTTGAATGTCAAAGTAAACCCTATCATTTGGATTGGAAAATTGCTCCTTAGGGTTTGAGTTTGAGGGTTAAAATTTCATTTTGGTGCCAAAACCCTTTTTCATTTTCCACCTCATTGTTCCCTTTCCTCACTGTTATTGCATTACAGCAGTCTATTCCTCTATTCCCTAATATCCCAAGTCATTTCCCATTCATAGAATCATTTTATTTCCCATTATTTTCCCTTTCCCCATATCATTTGATAAAATCCCCAAATACCAAATTCCTAATCATAGTCAAGTGACTGTCCTCATACTTCAAATTTCACTTGACTAAACCACATTATCTTCACTACCTTATTTCCCTCGGTCCTTTCTTATTTGGCACATATTTGGCAATCGAGACAAAGACACCAAACTCTTCATATTCACCTCAGGCAACATAGATGAAGAAGGCATCAAGGAGGCGTGAAAAGGCATAATCCTGGCTGAATCTTCCTTGGCTGAGCATAGAATTTGATCAGGGACCTACAGCCCAAATTTCAAGAAATTTGGAAAAAAAATTGTCAACTTTGAATTTTTTTGGTCACAAAACAGGTTTTTCTGCCCGACGCGTAGCGCCACTTGGCGCGCGCTTACGATTGGGAGATTCTCTGGAGGAAAACTTGGCATTTCTAGATTTTTTATGAAAATTTATGCATGCTCAGGAATGGCCTAAGAATTTCATCAATTTCTAGGTTGCCTAAAGGGTCAAAAACACCCTAAAATTGGCCTTTCTGCCACCTTTTGCACACACAGGAACCAGTCTTGGGAGATTGAACTTTTGAAGGGGCACATGGACACCAAATCTATAAATTCCACTTGGGTTGGAAAGTAGATAGGTAGGGCTTTCCAACGAGCTATCATGAGCTCAATTTGGACTTCAAGAAGTGCCTCAAAATCAGCTCCAAACTTGTGCTACGCATAGAGATTTTGGGCACGACGCATAGAGAATTTTGGCCTATTTTTCACTCCACAACTCAGAATTTCGCCTAGTTTTGACCAGTTTCACTTTTTCTTGTAAATATTGATGTACCTTGATGTAATTTCATGTTCATGATGTAATTTTGGCACATTTTTACTTGTTCTAGAAGATTCATTCACTAAAAGGTGAAATGTGAGTGAATGGATCAGTTTCCTAGCATATAGAGGCAAGTTGTTTCATGGCCTATTTTCTAGTTCCTAGTTTAGATATGGTTGAAACAGTTCCTAGAATGATGAGCTCGACCCCTAGAGGCATGGGAAGGGGTTAGGCTTGTCTATATGATGTATTAACTCAGTCATTTTCAGGGTTGGACACTTGGGATTGCACAGCACTTCATTGTACATTCATTCTGCAATTTTGGCAAAGGAATTGACCAGGGTTTGCAGCCCTTTTTGGGATCCTTGTGGCTTTTTGTTTTGATGGTGTTTTCCTCTATGTATCTATAATTTCACTGATGTTTATGTGTACCATTTTCATTCTCTTTTATTCTTAAACTGAACAAACAAGTTATAAAGGTAGAATCCATTGGTTTGCTTTGCTCTGCCTTCATTTTTGTTTATTTTTTCATGTTTTCATCTGTTTTAGGAGGAATCTTGAGACCCTCTCACCCTCTTTAGCTTCTCATTGGTCTAATCAATCCATTCACTAAATCTAAAGCATCAAAACTATTGCCTACCTTGCCCCAACCAAAACTCTGCAAAAACTAGGCCTAATCCCCGCACCCAAAACTGCCTTTCCCTTGAGCCAACATGAAACCCCCGAAAAATAAATCAAACTCCTTTATTCATATACCTAGCCTAAAATTAGCTTTCATTTCATTCATCTCAAGCCCTATTGATTACTTTTCACTTAGATTGACCCGGAGAGAGCCCTCTCTTGTTTTGGTAGGGCTAGCTACCAGACTGAGCGTGGTATGATGTTACCCTGAACTCTGCCTTCCTTTAGCCTAAGGTAGATTTAGGCAATAACAGGATCCATTACAGGAATTTCCTCATAAGACCAGGCAAACACATCTCTAAACTCTTGAAAGAGATCGGTGTAAATTTGAATCTCTTTAGGGGAACATTCAGCTCCGATGAAGACATTCTCTATAATGTTGGGATCTCTGGATATGTTCATCGGTATAGTAGGAGAAATCACAGTCATGTTCCCTTCAGCAAAAACCTGTGTTGGTGCTAAAAGGTTCAGGACTAGGTGAACAGGACCAGAAGACTGAGGGCTGGGAAAACTTGATTCAACTTCGCGCAATTCTGGGAGAAAGTAAGACCGATGATGCAAATCATCCCACGGTCTCTCTACACCATTCATTGCTTCAAGGATTGCCTCTTCAAATGGAATAGTGGTATC
>JAXQQM020078762.1:0-15783 GCA_034641835.2 Pinus albicaulis
ATGGATCTTTCAAGGACAGAAACATACCAGCATCTCAGAAGACAATTTTTGGCTCCACATGAGAAGACAGCTACTTCTCAATGTGATCTTGAGCCTGGGATGCAGCTACAGAGCAAAGAGTTTTTCATCAAACTCTTGTGACCACATTCGAAGCCTGAAAGAACAGTAAAAGAAAAAAAACAATGTCAAGAGGCTGTTGATATGACATGAATAAGAACCTCCTTCATTCATAAGCAGAGGGTTTGAAGACCAAAGAAACCTCCTTCATCTATAAGAAAAGGGTTTTGAAAGCACCTCCTTCATCTACAAGCAGAGGGCCAGGGCAGTGACTGATTTCAAGGTATTGATTGATCAAAAGATGAGTGGTAAGAATAGTAAGAGATAGTTGAAACAGAGAAATAATGTAAAAGGACAAAGAAATAAAGCAGGGGTACCACTGTAATCCAAAATTTTAAACTTATCTCTCATCAAGGTTTCTTTCCAATATAGCAATCTAGAGCCCAAATAAGACAATTTTGCTGATGATTAAGGGACAGGTCATTACACAGGCCCATTGATGATGATCATATTGCAGAGAGTACTGATTTTCCTACTCATAAGGGAATGTCCTTCAGATTACTCATCATAAGTTGACAAAGGAAAATTTGAGTTCAGTTTTTTCCCAAGGAAGGTATTTCGACTAAACACATTGGTTCCTAAAACGCAAGAAAGACTTTGGCATATTTTTCAGGTTCTGGAACTCATTGAAAGCAAATTTTGCATGCCACTGTCACAAAGGAAGGCAGTTTCCCTATGAAAACAAGTCAAGGCACTCTGCTGTTACACTTTGAATAGAGGTAAAGAAGTAGGTTCTAAAATGGTTTGCAGGAGTTTCATTACCTTTGAATCATAAGGAAAAACCTATAAACTGACAGGTTCATCATCATTGGAGAAAGATTGTGAAAGAAAATAGTCAAAGGAGACAAACAGTCTTGGACTCAAATGACCTCTGCCATCAAGTATAAAGAGAAGCTCAAACTCACCTGCTATCTCATTCAGTTTCCACAATGAGCATGTCCATACCCATGGCATCAGGAGCAGACATGGTAAATGAAACTTGTCAAAATGACAGCAAATGAGCAACACCAAGACAGGAGGAGGAACAGGAATAAAGAAATCACAATTAAGTTTTTCCCAAAAAAGGTGGTTGCCCTCAAAAGGCACATCTACAAAATCCTTCACAGTAGCTCAAAGCAGATTTTCCCTCCCTAGCACAACTATCAGAAAAGGAGGACCTTTTTATTCCTTAAAATAAGAAGTAGTCAAACTTTCAAGTTCTCAAAGGGGTTGTTTTCATTTCAAGAAGGGGTCAGGTTCATAAAAGAGCTGCTTATTTCCACTGTGACACATATCCAAAAAAAAGGTATCAGGCTATGTTTTAGAAGATAAAGGTTCAACTTTTGTTTAAAAACAAAGGCCTTTTCAAAAACTTTCAAAGACCCTCACGAGTCAAAGTCAAGAGATTTTTACTTATTCACTTTCAAAAGAACAAAGGGATTATTGCAAACCTTTGTCAAATCCTCAAAACACAAAGAAATACTCTTATTACTGTCCACAAAATTGAAGGAAGAAGTTTTGAGCAAAAACATAGAGTTTCTGGGCTTTCTAGGCTGCGCGGCATGCCTGTAGCTTTGCGCGGCACGTTCAGGCCAATATTTTACAAAGCAATACACTATGGCGCGGCACGCCTGTAGTGGCGCGCAGTGCGCCTATGTGTGCTGTCAGCTTTTGCCCGAAGGCCGACCCAACACTATTTACTCTGCGCGGCGCTCTCTCCTGTGAACGCGCCGCGCACTCAAAGGCCTCAAACAAATATTTGGAGCTGCTTAATGATCGACAAAGGCCCATGAAAAGTTTTCAAGCTTTTCTCCAGTCCCTCTTGGCAAAATTCAAAATGTGAAAAGGGTGTGTTTGCTGTCTTTTTCGTGAGAAGGAAGTAGTGTTCTAAAAAAACAATTCCATCACATAACAACTGTGAGATAAGTCAGTGTTAAAGAGACTAAGTCCCTATCAAGCTGGAGAAACCTTTTTGGTGCTTAGGGGGTCTCAAATCAATTTAAACAGTGTTTTTAAACAGTGGTTTTGAAAAGGCGATTGTCATATAAAAGAACAAGAGGGATGACAGTGGTTAGAGGACAGTGTTGTTGGATGAACTCAAAGTTTCTTTTTGTCACTATGACTGTCACACTCCTAAACAGTGATCATATGTGAAAACTTTGCCACTCCAAAAAGTGACCTCTCTGTATGATAAAAGGCAAACCTGATGCATGCCTTCCGTCTCTCCATAAAGCAGGATATGCTATGAAGGTTTTCAAATCAGTGGAAGGTGGTTGGTTTACCTTTGTATAGAAACCAGTGAGCAGCAAAAGAAGAAACTGTTTGAGGAAGGGTGTTTTTTTGTTTTTATCTAAATACAAGGTTGTTTTGTTTCTGTCAAATCAAAAAGGATCGTTATTCACATAACAAACCACAAACATCTCTTTTCAAAGGAGTTGGCCCCAAACACAGTGATAATATCGAGTTTGTTTCTTTTTGACAAGTACTTGTTGTCTGGAAAAAAGAAGACAAAACAATGATTTAGAAAGAACACAAAATTGGTGTTGGGGGATTATTTCCAGTAATGATTTGAATCAGTCTACCTTGGTAAGCAAGTAAAGAGTATCAGAAGCACAATTCCTCCAATAAAGAGCAAGGTGATGAGCGACATGGCAAGATGACAAGGATGAGCAAGTACAGCAGTAAGGCCTTATGAGAATAATAGTAACATAAAGATCAAGAAGGGCAAAATCCAGCATGTGCTAGCTGCCTCTCCTAGGCAAGGGGCCATGACTTCTTCACCAAAGCTAGAATGCGAAGCAACAAAGGAGGAAAACCAAGAAAAGCTCAAAACTGCCCAAAGAGGGCGCCCGGCACTGAAAGTGAAGAAAGACACATCAGGACTTGGAATTTGGCCCGAGCTTCTAGACATGTTTCTAAAAAACCTTGAGGGACTTTCTCACCAAAATTGAGCAAATTTTGACATGTTCTTGTTTTTCGACATTTTTGGGCTTAATTGCATAAAATCATGGGCGACGCCTTTTCAGTTTGGAGCATCCTCAACTCTTGAGAGTGGTACCATTGGATATATTAAAATCAGGAGCATCTACTCAGAAATTTTTGGAGCATTTGAAGTTTTTTTGGTCCCCCAAAGATACAAAAAACACTCACTTTTTCAACATTCTGCCCCGTCTATCAGCAGACTGTAATTTTCGGATTTTTTACACACAGGTTCAGTTTTTAAGAACTTTTGTGAATTATATTTGGAAAATTTCAGTTTTCCCAGAAAGTAGACACTTAGAGCTTTCCAACGAGCTATCATGAGCCTCGTTTCAACATCGGGAAGGCTGCCAAATGTTGTCGGCAAGTCAGGGGACCTTTTGCTGATGTAAATTTTGAATATTTTCGTAAATTTTGAACCTTTAAAAACTGATATTTCCTCATGTGCGTTTAGCTATTTTTGCACATGAGAAGTTATGAAAAGTCAATTTAATTCCCTCTTTTAGCATTTTTTAGATATTTTATGAGATATTTTGTGCCTTGGGCTTTGCAAAGCCTCAAGGACAAGTTTAGATATTTTGATTAGGCCAATAGGATAGCAAGTTGAACCATGAGGTTTTCCTCACTTGAGCCTATATATTCCAAAGGCTTTCATTGTAAAACAAGGCTGAACTTGAGAAGAGAAGCAATATATGGTCATATAAGCTTTGGAAGAAATACTTGTCTTATGCTTTGGATTGCCTCTTGGATGCTCTTGGATGAATGAAGAAGGATTGTTGTTGGATTCCATGACTTGGTAGAATGGTATAGTGTCTCTTGCTTTGTTGTTGTCTTCTAGTTTTCATTCATGAATACATGTTTCTTTCTTGCTATAGATCAGTAGAGAACAAATTTGAGATATGCCCTTGGAGGCACCTCAAATTTCCTGTTTCTTCATAGCTTTCATGTTTTCTTCTTCCTTAGTCACATTAAAGAATTCTTAATTGCTCTTTAATAACTTGAGGATATTGTTGCTTGTTTCATTCATAGTTCTATGTATTGCTAAGTATGATTTACGGTACGCCCTGCTTACCAATGGCTAGCCATAGTTCCATCCATGAAATCTCTCTTTGACTAATTAGATTATCATTTTGTTGAACCAAGGAGGCCTAGTTCCGATCTAGCCCTTTGTCTAAGACTATGCAAATCTTGTTTTCAAAGTGCCCAATAACTTGAAGTACTGTGTTTAGGCATTCCAACATAGTAATTTAAGTTGTTTGTCCGTCTTAAGTGTTTTCCCCAAACTCTGATAGCCATTTCCCAAAGTTAGAGAGTTATACTCCTCTATGCATGGCTTGAATGTTTATTTCTATGTATTGCTTAGCTTATAGTTACATTTCTCATGATTAATGGTTTTCCCTACCATGCTGATGTTTTCTATTAAACTAGTTATGCTTGAAATCATTTGTTGTTCCCAAACTTGATGTTCATTTTATTCCATTTTTCCCAAAGATCCTTTCTACCTCGAATCAAATCGGCCCTTCAACAGCCTTGTATCACCATCTGATATCTTTCTTGACCTTTTTGACCCCATAGCCCAGTTGATCTTACATCTTTTTACCTATCTTATATCTTTGGTCAGTTTCATCCCTCACAACCAAAAAAACCAAAACCAAAAAATCTACTTCATAACTAGCCTAAAATCAGAACACAATAAGCAAAACACACAGATATCCCTTACACATATAGAGAGAGACCTCTCTGAGTCCAGGAAGGCTAGGTCCTTGGGCCCCAAAGATTGTTTTGATGTTACACTATCATTTGGATTGCCAATCAACCAAATCATAACCATCATAACAAATTTGTGATAATAAACTAAAAATTATAACTATGCAATAGCTAAGCTAAATTTCAACTAAAAAAATGTCCTAATAGTCAAGGGACACCATAACACAGTGCCGGCAGATTTATTCTTGGCTGCCAGTCACTTTACACTTGCAAAAAATTAAGAAAACTAGTGAAAACAATAGTTCACTAGTTTCTGCACGGAATATCTCTACACATGTGCACGACTTTGTGTGTTTGTCTGAGATGAATGTAGGTGGACCGACGTGTATGACTATGCTGAACACGTGAAATTTTCCTGCACACAAAAATTCCACTTCTCCTAAACTGAATCTCTTCACAGAGGATGAATGAGAGAAGTTGAGGAGGAGGAAAGTTGGTCCTGCATCAGTCATGAGCAGAAAAGAGGTTTTGAATAACCACAACCACTTAGCTTAAGAGGAAAAATAAGTGGAGTCGCCAATCCTTTTTGGGTGTGTTTAGTACACAATTGTACGAAACACATTGGTGCTTGATAGGAGTGATTTCTAGCCTACAAGAAATTTTCATAGGGAAAAAATGAGTTGTTAGATGGTTAGTGAAGCATCATAACATGTAGAAAAACTAGTTTATGGAACATAGCATACTACAAAAGAGGAGGAAACAAGAAAAAACAAATACACATAAACACAAGATCAATATCGAGTAAACGAACTAATAATACCAATAGAGAACGAATCCCCTTTTATTAGCCATTGGTGGTAAAAAAGAGGTAGAACACTAAAACACTCACAGTGAGTCCTTAGAGCTATGGAGCTCTAATACTCAAAGCAAGGAGGGCTCTCCCCTTAAGCTGTCTGTAGGCCTCTCTCTTCTCCTCTAATGAGTGATCATATATTGGAAATCTTATGCACTTCTACTTTGGGACTGAGATGTTGGATGGCCAACAAATTAATCCCCTCAATCTCTTGCTACTTGGACAACACACTGCTCATTTTCTCATGGGAACTTTGACTAGCATAATAATGTGTTCTAAATTGTTCTTCTCATGGGGGCCTTTCTTAGGAAAAATTCAAATCTTCTTCCCTCTCTTGGTAGAATTGTGGATAGTGACCCAGGAGTGGTGGTTGATTCCATTGTATGCTTACTTGAGGTCTCAAGGTGGCTCTAGGCGGTTGTCCTTAGGCGGCCTCAAGTGGAGAATCTTCTTCCTGAAGTGTGAAAAGTGGTCTCGGATGGTGACCTTCCATCGTATTCAGGATTGCGGGCTTATTGAGGGAAATCCAGGGAGATCAGTGTTACTATTGAAGAAAAATGTGCGCAGAGCGCACTTTGCCAATGTCTTCTGTGCACAATTTGATAATTTTGCCTCTTGACCTTAGAGAAAGCTAAATTTTCCATATTCTCTAATGTTTTCAACCTTGTAAATCCTTCTGCTTGAACTTTCGTGATGTCTTTTGCTTGTTTGATTTTCCAGTGATAACAACACTCATCAGTTTCTAATCATATTTGATATATATTTTTTATTTATTTACCATACCTCTTTATACCTCTTATATTTATTTATTTACCATACCTCTTTTATAAATATGGTATTTTTCCTATGTATTTAGCCTATGGTATTAAAATGGTATTTTTCCCATATGATTCACCTAAATATTTTATTTTTTTGAGTTTTCTTTAAATATAAAGAGGCTTATGGAGTTTACTCGATATTCTAATTTAGTTTTAGTTTTAATAAACTTAAATTCTAATAATTATGCCTATTAATTAATTTTTACTTGGTTAAAATAAAAGTTAATTAATTAATCAGTAATTATTAGGATTTTATACTATATTAACTTTTTTTAAAAATTCCCTAACCTAAAAATATTTTTTCCTAGCTTAATAGGTTAATTAGTTAATTAAAATGAGCTTAAGTAATTAATACTCTTTTTAAAATAAAAATAAATCTTAAAAAATCTCTTCCTTTACTTAAATATATTCCTTAAAAATAATATATAATAAAATTAAATATATAATAAATTAAAAAGATATATTTAATAAACTAAATATATCTTTTTAAATTCAATTATATATTTATATTTTATTAAGACCTTAATTAAATTATAATTTATTAAATATATCTTTAAATTAAATTAACTAATTATTAATCACCATCAATAATTTTTAGTATACTTTTACCTTAATAAAAATTTCCCTGACATTAAAAATTAGTTAGCATTTTATAAATGACATAATTAATTAAAATTAAAAATTAAATTAGAACTTAAAATATTTTATATCGATTTTAACCTAGTATAAGTCCCTTATTAAAATCATTATTTCTTTTATAAGTGAACCTTAAATCTTAGATTATTAAACTTAATAAATTAAATTTATTGAATTAGAAATATAATTGTTAAAAATATTAAAATTATAAAATTATAAAATTATAAATTATAAATTTTGGTCGGCTCTTTTCCAGAAATCTACCTCTATTTATGGTCTGAGTTTTTTCTCTCAATTTATTCATTCAAGAAAGTCCTGATGATGGATCCTTGTTGGGATTCGAAATGTCGACACTCGTTTCTTTAGTACTGTGGATAATCTGGGAAGCTTTTTAAAAAATGATCACCACATGAGTTTAAAAACCAAAATAAGTTTTATTTATTTTCCATACCTTTAGTTTATTTATATTTTTATTTATTCACCATACCTCTTTTTTGAGTTTTGGTAACCCTCTTTATATTTTAAATTTATATTATGTTTATACATAATAATAGTTAGATTGATTTTTAAATAGGGTGACATTAGATTAAAAATCTTAAATAGTTAAACATTACCTTTATGTTTATATTTACGTTTGGTTTTACATGTTTATGTGTTTACTTGTTTTTAAGTGTTTATGTTTTTACATGAGATCTACCCCCATACTAGGCTGTAGAGCGCCTCTAAGCGCAATAATAGTAATATCATTTTTAATTAATATTATGATATTAATAATTGAATTTATAATAATAGTAATATCATAACAATATTAATATCGTTGTTCTATTATTACTATTAATATTTACAATATTAATATTGTTGTTTTAGGATTACTATTATTAATATTAATGACATTATCATTATTACTTTAGCAGTATTATTAATATAATTAATATAGTTAATTTATTATTGTTAATAAAATATTACTAGCATATCTCTTAGTAGGAAGGGAACACCTAGGAGGAACAGGATACTTAATTGTATTGAATGAAAAATTAACAGCTCATTTATAACAAGTGTTGTAGGGTAGCATAATTATGCTCTAGAAAAAATTACATAAAATATTATAACTTGCATTCGTCAATGCTAATAGGAATATCAAATCCTATAGTCAACTAATAGATCTATATGTGTGTACATTTACAATTTTCTTCATACACAATAATGTTGGGAAGTAACTCTTGATACTAAGCATATTTATGTCGTAAGGCATTCCCTTTGAGAAGAACTCCCCTAGCTACCACTCTACATTTTTTGGCACCATCAATATTGTGTTAGACAATTGAAATATTATTTTTTGTCAGATGATTTGGTTAGGGTATGTTATTTGCCTCATTTCATAGTTATTCAATCCACCATCTGATGAGATTTTGTTGGATAAAAGAGAAGTGTGCTCAAATGTCTTTGGAAGAGGTTTTTACATGTCATAGTCTTGGGCTCTCCATGATGCGGTTGTTGGATCGCATGGCACAATTGGTCATATCTAAGGTATGAAATAGCGTAGACAAGGGAAGACATCCAAATTAAACATTAGAGAGTGGATGGGTGGAACAGGAACCACTGCGAGATCTTACGTGATTTGGGTATAATTCAAAGATCCATTTCCCCCCTAAGCTCTACAAATTGGGGTTTCACTCGAGTATTTCAAATTTCTATTTCTAATTTCTAATTTGATTAAGGAACGACTCTTCCTCACTAGATCAATTGGCACATCAAAATGATGACTACTGACATATCAATTATTTTTCATTTTTACTTTTGGGTAAATTTCAACCTTTTATGGGTTCTTTCTCACCATACTCTTGGCGTGCCTAAAATTATAGGTGGGAATAGTGTTTTCACTGCACAAACTCTTATAGGTATATAGATATATATCGTTCCCGCTAAGTTCTTGGTCTCTTTTATTTGCTTGTTATTGGAAATAACCCCTAAACCATTTTTGACTAACCTTTTTATCTTGTTCCCTTGTAGGTATGAGAGATTTGTGCACTCAATTATAAAGAGAGAGGACTTCATATCATACCTTATTTTTTATTTAAAATAAATCTCGACTCTGATTCCACAGGCTCTTGTATAGTTTCTTCTTCCAATGGATACCAGATTATGACTTTGTTTGTGAAACCCTGCTCGATTAGAGCTGGGTCACTCTCTAGTTGAACCTTGATTTGAGATTTTATCCCTAAGAATTACTATCGAGTTGTATTTTTAAGCAATAGGTCGTCAACCACTAGAGTTATCTTTCTAACACATTCTTATCCATTTTCCATTTTCCTATTGGATTCTATTCAAAAATTGTTTCTTATACCAAATTTCATTTGACTCTTCTATTTATAGCCTTATCATTTATCTCCCCTCTATGTGAGAGAAGAGTGAAGAAAGGGATTTTTCCTTGCTTCAGGATATATCCTTAGCCTTACTGTAGAAAAGAGTCTCTGTATCATCAAATTACAAAGCCTCACTTAAGGTAATAGAACTAGCTTGTAGAGAGGAAAACTTAACAATTGTGATAGATTTACTATAGATATTACTTTTGAGAAAATAATTTGACTCTATATATATCCAATTTAATGTACATCTAGAAATCTCCAAATATAATCCCTATAAAACTTAACTTTTACATTCCACACATAAATTTACTCATTCATTGATAAAAAAATTTACTCATTTTATGATTTCATAATATCATTTTGTCTCAAAGCACACAAACCAATATCACTGAAGATATAATAAATATTACCAATGTACACTTCAACTTGCACAAAACAATACTAATAGAGGGATCCTTTATGCACAAACTGCAAGTTTTGCTCCATCCAACAGTGAAAATTGTGCCATTTAAATCTACATTTGGATTTTGGAAATAAAAATAACAAAATTTTCATTAATTTAATCAAGTTGGAAAATTTACAAAATGGAAACATTTCTAGATTCCAGAAAACAAGTGAAAAGGTTATCAAATAGCCTCTAGGAACAAAACCAAGGGTAGACATCTTGATTTTCTGGCATAAGGTTGGACTTGAAGAAAGGCTCGAGTTTTTCTACAAGGAAGTACTCTCCAAAAGCCCAATAGATAAGTAAATCAATTATATCATGTCTTATAAGAGAGTAAATAAAAGGAAATGTGCCAAGGTCTCATGTACTCTTAAATATTTTTTGCATAACAGTCAAGAAAAACTCTTAAACAATGAGATAATGCTCTGTTTCCAAAACCACTAAAATTGATGGGTTTTGAGGCAATTATTGCTTCTCACTTTCACCATGCAATTTAGAGTATATTAAGTAGATATAATATCTATTTAGGATTGTATGATTGTTGTCATTCCCATCCTAAAAACAAGGAAGATGATGATGACTTGGACCTCTTTGGTGAGGAGATTGAGGAAGAAAAGAAGGCAATAGCAGAACGAGAAGCATCTAAAAAGAATCAAGAAAAAAGAAAGAAAGTGAGTATATATTTGTTTACTTGGAACTTGTTTCTTTAACCATTTTTATAAATTTTAGGATGCCTTTGGCTTATCTAACTGAAAATTATGTGCCTTCAGGTCCATATATTTATGTGGTTGTATCCATTGTTTACAACATTATCTATTGACATGGTTGTATATATTATTTATGAAATTAACAGGTGTGATGGAATAATATGATGATGATGAGAAATAGTATAGGTTTATTTAAGGTTGTTGACCATGAAACAATTAGGATCATATGATGCCTACATGTTCTTGTAATTTTATGAGTAAGTACTCTCTTAACTTTTTTTGTTTATGCATTTTATTTTTCTTATTTTATGAGTAATTACTCCCTTGAATTCTTTTTATTAATGAACTTTATTTGGTTTCTAATCATGAATTAATGTCCCAACGGGGTTCATGAATGTGCTATGTGGAGGATATGTATGAAAATGTAGAATTTGAATTTAAGAAAAGGCTTATATATATGTATGATTCAATTTTAATGCCCAATTATAGTTTCAAATTTTCATCGCCTCTTTTTTTTTGGATAAAGTTTGATTTAATTGGCTATCCTTATCCATTAAAAAAAATGATAAAGTCCACCGATGTTGAATATATGAATCAATAAACAAAATGATACAAGAATACTTATAAAATTTTATGCAACCATCTCACAAAATAGAAGAAAATATAGATCAAAGACTTAAAAATTATCCTCCTCTAGGGGGAAACCTTATTTACATTAAATAAATAAACAATTATTGGGTGATTCAAATTACAAAACCTCCTTTCTATATATAGGAGTCTAAGGGGTCACAATATAATCATAGTCAACGTAAAAATAATAATGTAAGAGCACAACAATAACAATAGTGGGCTTCTATGGGGCACAATATTAACAATATGGGGACTACATGGGCACAACAATAACAATAAGGGGGCTACACTAACAATAAAAATAAGGGGATGCACTAGTATTATAGGGACCTAGCATGCCCCTCTCCTTCAAAAATTTTTTTTCCTCAATGCTTGAGTAGTTTTGGATGCTTATGTATAAAATTATCATCCTCCCATGTGGAATCTTCACTGAGTAAGTTCTTCCACTTGATGAGATACTATGAAATTGATCAATTTCGTAGTTGTTGAGTTCTTGTTTCTGTGACTGCTTCAAGTTACAATATTATTTTTCCTTCCTAATCAAGTTTTGGAAATATTGTTTGAACTGGGAGCTTGTCACCTATAACCTTCTTTAAGCATGAAACATGGAAAACTGGGTGCACTCGGGAAGATGCAGGAAGCTCCAATTTGTATGTCATAGTACCAATATTTTGAAACATATTGTAAGGAACATAATAATTTTGTTGCATATTAGTTTGCCGCATTCCTCAGCTGTTATCCAAAATTTCGTATTTTGTGCCATCCATGTCACAAAAGCCACAAAGCGACAAAAGTTGTATAAACTTTTTCATCCTAAACAATATGCTTAAGATATCCCTGAAGACCTAAAAGAGAAGTGTATTGAAGTTTTTTTGAAAAGTTTGTAAAAAATTATATTTTATAAGCCTAGAATGGTTCTCACATTTATGAGCTCGTGCTTGTTGCCCTATCCCTATCTTTTGAACAGCGCTGCCAGCATGTGAATTTAACAGTAGAAGTGCACTGGTCCTCTTCAGGTAGGTTCTCCAAAAATAGAGAAGAAGTTTCATCCTCTAGAATTCTCGAGAACGGAGTTATGGTACTTGGTGGTTGGGGATATGGTCGAATAATCCCATGTTTGGCCCTTGATCTTATCTCTAAATATTTTCCCCTTAGAGATAAGACCTTTCCCCCTCGTTAGGGGATCAATAACCTCCTCAGCTTTGCTATAAGAGAGTTCCATGCTAGTGAGTCTTGGCTGTGTTGGGTGCTAGTTTTGCACACTTTTACTACATTTGTTTTCCCTATTTTTCCTCATGAATATAACCAATGGAATATCTTTGCCTCTTTTTCCTACCTTTCTATCCTAACTTGTGATGTTTCACCTTATTTTCATTACTCTTCCATTTCATCAATTATTATGATATATCGTGCCTTTTTTATGACTAATCGAGGATGAATGTTTGTAGAAGATCTATGGTCTTTGTGTTGTCTTTCCAGATGTCACTTATAGCACCAAAGATCCTGAGCACGAGGTACACAGGGTTGCTATTACAGACCCACTGGCAAATTGCTGTTATACTTTGTTGTTATAGACCCTTGGCGAACTGCTGATATAGTTGTACCACTGACCAGATCTCGTCAAACACCTATTTTTGACATGTCCTTTAGCTGTTACACTATAGCTGTGGTTTTATGGTGATAGTTGTAGAAGTTGTTAGCATTGCATTTTTGGAATAACAACCTATGGGCGGTTTTGATTGTAATCTATAATTTTCTAGTCAGACTTTTATTAAGAAGTGGTTATAACTAATGTATTCTATTTCAATCAACATGAGAATCATAAGATTCTCATGACTGATCCATCCCTTGATTTTCTGAGATGTAACCACTATATAGTTCTCGGCCCTAGAGGTCAAAAGGTTAGCGGAGAACAACATTATTTTGGCTTTGTAATTGTGCTCATATTAATACATATTATCCTGTTATTGCTATTACATGCGTTATTCAATTTAGTTTCCATTAAGTTCTTTCTCCACCTGCATCCTACTAGGGAGGAGGGGCCCTCCTTCTTAGCAGGGATTGTAGTGATTAAGGTAGTTGTGTATATGTGTTTGTATTTCGGTTTATGTATCAGTAGAGGTGTTGTCGCTATTGTTCAGCTATGAATATTTCTGCTTGAATTTAAATATTTTATATGCTGTTAAACATGTGATATTAGAGACACTAGCTGTATATTCGTTGTGTGGTGCGCTAGAGTAGATTAATTGAAGTGTGATTACAGTCCCGTGGATCATTTTATTTCTGCATGAATGATTTACTTCTAGCATTTACTTCAACAACGATTTATTTTAATTGAATTACTTCTGGTTGAGTGTATCAACACATATAGTGTAACTGTCATTGGAATAAAATACGTCCCTGGGTTGATAATTTATGTGTACTGTTTAGTCATTGAATAGTGATTAATACAACCCAACATTTTGGCGCCGTTTTCAAGATGACAGTGACGACCCAATCAATCAGAGTTTTTTCTTAGAAGTGCAATTTCCGTGTGTTTTTTTGGAGTGTCTCCAACGACACAATTGTTGGGCAGTAAGACGAGAGGTAAGAACCTATGCATCACTCTAACAAAATTGAGCGGGCTCACCAGTGTCTTGCTAAGGCACTTAGGAGAGTGAATTTCTGAGCATTTTGTTTTTCTTAAAGTGTCTCCAGAAGCACAATTGTTGGGTAGTAAGACGAGAGGTAAGAACCTACACATCTCTCTAACAAACTTGAGTGGGCTCACCATTTTCATGCTGGGACACTTAGGAAGTTGAATTTTCGGGTGTTCTTTTAGGGTGTCTTCAGCTATACAGTCACTGGGAGGTAAGACAAGAGGTAAGAACTTGCACATCGCTCTAACAAACTTGGGCGGACTCACTGCTGTAGAAACTGAACCACTTATAGGATGAATTGATACACATAAGGCCCATGTGTGCCGGTAGGATGACACCAACATCTACAAACACCCCCCACTCTACTAACTACAGGAAAGACGGGTCGTAAGAAGGAAAATAAGGGTGTAGATTTAGGAAGGAAGACATTCTTTGGAGATATAATCTCAAGGGAAGAAAAACAATAGTCCACATCATATAGAGTTAATAGGAAGACAAGACCACAACAAGAAGCTACCATATCAAAGTCTGGGCCATCGGTGTCTTCATTGCCAGGACCTCACCACCCTTCGAACAGTATATCCACTCTTGATATCAAGACTCCAAATTCAAAACAACAGTGTAAAATCATTGATCAAAATCTGAGAATTGAAGGACACGGAGAGACCAGCGGGGAGCACCAGGGACCTGAGGAACAACATTTAATTGATTATCATTTGGATGTTGGTAGTGTTGTTAAACCGTCAGTCCTGAAATAGCCTGATCCTTTTATTTTTCAATCTCCAGTACACTCTGAGGTTAGTTCATCCCATCAGGAAGAATCAGCCATAGGGGACAAGAATGTCAAGACAGATAGCTTTGTTACTTTTGAATTACCAATAGTAGTAACTCGGGATGAAGCTCCTATGAAAAATATTCCTCTATCATCCCTACCATCCTTTCAAGGGATCGCTGTTGAAGTCCCTGATACATTTTTTTTCAAATTCGATGTGCTGTGTAGAGGATATGACTACACCTCAGATGCCCAGAAGTTGAAATTATTCCTTGCTACTCTGAAAGGAGAAACATTAAGGTGGTTTATGAGATTGGGTGCTAGCACGATTCGAACCTGGAATGACATGAGAGATGCCTTTCTATTTAAAGATTCGGGTTACTATCAGACCAGGGACTTGAAGGACAAGATTTTCAAAATTGCACAGAAGGAGGAAGAAAGCCTGGAAGACTATATGGAGCGATTTCACTACAATTTACAAACATCTAAATTCGGTAACTTAGATCCGGAAATTCTAAAGACAATATTCTTAAGAGGTATAAGAGATGATTTTCTGGGGCATTTGAACCTATTGGGAAAAGGATACATATCACAAGAACCGCTTGACGAAATAATGAAACTCTGCTTGTGTAGCTCAAGAGGATCGATCAAAGGGAAAATTTCAGTTCGGGACCCTTCAGTCTAGATACAGAAGTCCACAAGTGGAGGAGTAACCTGAGCAGAGATTAGGAATTTATTTGAGGATTTTAAAACTGACCTCCTTGGCATTCTTTCTGCCCAGATCACTACGGTACAAGTCAAGGAAACACAAGCAGAAGCTGAAGCAACCTTAGCAATATTTTGTCCCTGATGCAAGAAGAAACATTAGGAAAGAGAATGTGGATTGAATAGTTTCAGCTTGTGCAACATCTACGAGTCAAAGCATTCTAAAAATTACTGTCCTGAATTGCCCATAATAAAGGCGGTACTTCAAGAATCAAGCGAGGATGTTCAATCTTCTTACTTCATCGGATCAAAAATACAAATGGTAGTCGTGACCCGTTGGAGCTCCTGCTTTGGCAAGGTTGGCAATACCAAAAGATGAGACAACATAGAACCACTTTCAGACCTTAGGATCTAGCCCTCCTAGGTCCAA
>JAXQQM020071190.1:0-81454 GCA_034641835.2 Pinus albicaulis
GATATTTTTCATTATTGTATGAGTTTCCTCATCAACTATAGGGAATCCAAACAAGTTGTCTCCTTCCCTATTTCTTCCATTATTACCTTCACCATTGTTGTCTCCATTGTTTCCTTCTCCTCTACCTCTACCTCTACCTCCAAATCCATCTATTATTTCCCCTGCCATGATAGTTTCTTTAGAGTCCTTAAAGTCCTCTGGTTCTTCTATCAAGGGAGGATGAGAGGGAGTCTCTTCCTTTTCTAAATGAGATTTAGTAGGTGGTATAGGAGAATCTTCTAATTCAGCTGCTCCTTGAATTCCAAAAATCTTAAGGCTAGGGGTAGATGGTGGTGAATCTGGTCTATGCCTTGAAGAAGATGGAGTTGTGAAAATTGAACTCTTGGCTTTAGCTATAAACCTTCCCCTAGAATCTCTTGCTCTATGCATGTCATTTTTATTTTATTTTAAAGTTGGGCTAATAATTCTCTTTCTGATCTTCCAGGTCACACTAGGTGCAAGAAGAGAGCATACTTAAGAAATTACTAAACCAATAACTCTCTTTTCTGATCCTCCAGATCACACTAGGTGCAAGAGGAGAGCATAGTTCAAGAAGTTATCAAGTTTTCCCATCTTTTATTATTATTATTATTTTTTTTAAGAAATTGGCTACCTAGTTACACTTCCTCGGCAATGGCGCCAAAATGTTTGGTCAATTTAGTGTGTCCTAAATTGCTACATTAATTTATCAATCCGGGATTCGTAAGCTGATGAAGTGTGGCGCACTATATGTGCAAGATAACCTATTTCTTACCTTTTTGTCATTTTTGGTTTTCTAATGTGAGATGGAAATTCTAAAATAAAAACAAGTATGGTTATGATTGTTCAAGGTAATGATATCCTTTATAATGATTTACCAACTTCAAACTTAAAAAGGAATTTGAAACATACAATGACAAAACTTGAAAGGAAATGAAAATGTGCTGCTAGCCTAATAAATCAAACAGTGAACTATTGAGCATGAAAACCAAACTATCCTTGCTGTTGTCTAAACACAAAAGAAACTATGCTTAAAGAAATCCAAGAATTGCAACAAAATAAATCTAAATCAAATTACATCAACTTATATTCTGATCCCTCGCCATTAGTCCAGCTATGGCTTTCAGAGGTAACCATAAACAACTTGAGCAATCTGATATCTATTTTGCAGAAAGTAAACTAATATCAAACTACACATTCATACTTCAATCCCTCACCATCAGTCCAGCTGTGGCTTTCGGAGGTAACTAAAAATGACATGAGCAATTTAATATATCTAACTTGCAGAAAGTAAACTAATATCAAACTACACACTCATACTTCAATCCCTCACCATTAGTCCAACTATGGTTTTCGGAGGTAACTGAAAATGACATGAGCAATTTAATATATCTAACTTGCAGAAAGTAAACTAATATCAAACTACACACTCATACTTCAATCCCTCACCATTAGTCCAACTATGGTTTTCGGAGGTAACTGAAAATGACATGAGAAATTTAATATATCTAAATCTAACTACTGAAGAAAATGTGCAAGACTGAAATAAACAAAGCAGTACTGGAATTAAACAAAAACTAAGAAAAATAAATTAGCAGAAGAACAATATTGATTCCATGTCATTAGTCAAAAGATATGCAAATGCCCGGGCTGCCTATTTGTAATCTGAAACAAGAACACTGATCAGTTAACAACAACATAAAACATGAAAGATTATGGATAGAAGTAAAATGTAAATCATGAAAGATTATGAACAGAGATGAAGCATAAATACCATGAAAGATGCAATGTATAAACACGTGAATGACTTATGGCACAATGAACTTAAAGAAATAAAACAAGAAAATATACAGTAATGCACAAAACCTCAGCGTGTGCAGGGGCCCTCTGCACTAGCCTCGGGCAACAGCCTTCAAATACGAATTACGCTTGGAAACAGTCTTCTTATATATTAAAATGCAGTCATAATAGAGAAATGATATTACAGCACAATGGCAATGCAATTACATTACAGAGCTAAATGGAGGCTAACTATTATGCGTATGAAAACGCGTTATTTATAACAAAGGTGATATAACTAATTCCCTAAAGTTTGTGCTGATAGAGACACGTGAACCATCACGTCCAAAGATCCAGCATCATGGCCGCGGTGAGGAGTAAATCTATGAAGAGTGGATGTTGGATTCGGCTTATGGAGCCGTGTACATGTGTTGATGTGTCTCCCGTAAATTAGAAACGGTCATACAAATCTTCACGTGATGAGAAACAGAGTCCTGTCACCGTGGGACTCTACGGTTGACTTCCACTTGGCCACCTTTGACCACAGCCTCCTTAGGTGAATTTTCCCGAGCCAATAGGACACGATCCATGTCCACATCATTTCTGACTTGCCCATGTGGCTCGAATTGTCTGAAGACACTTGTAACATAGACTTTCACAAAATGGTTGCGGAAAGTTGCAGCAACTGCGGAAAGTGGTAAGATTTCGCAGCTAAATGAGCAAAAATCTAAATCAAATAGCAGACAAAAAACATAGTTAAAAACCATTTTAGATGCTCTTTTACAATTAATATGCAATGATATTGACGACTTATAAGGTTCAGGTGAATGAAAAAGGTCTAGAAAGGTGTATAGGAAAGATGCAGATTTGAGACTCAAAAGTAACATCAATAGAAAACATACCTATCTATCAAATCTATCATCATCATGATATTAATAGAGAACATACATATTCATCAATGATGTCATCATCACAGTATCAGTAAAGAAGATACATAACCATCAAATCCACTAATAATAGAGTCATGTGTCTGGATCCTCAACCTGAGGTCCTCAAAGAATAAAGTATGAAGGATCAGTGTCCATCAACCAAAGTGGGCCACTACATATTTCCTCATCATCTCCCTATGTTTCCTCAAGTTCATCATCTTCATTCATTTCATCACTGTTTGCACTATTATTGTGCTCACTGTCATGCTCCTGCACATTTTTCTATTGGCTATTATGTGCACTTTCTTGCTGACTGTCATCCTCATTATTTTATTCATTATCCTCTGTGTCTTCATGTTCATCATCAACACCTTTTTTTGCACTTGGGAGTGACTCATTTGTATCATCACTATCATTGTCTCCCTCATAGCGCTCACTGTTTTCCTCTTCTCCACTATCATTTGCTTGTTCTTCATTGCTATTGCCATCATCTTCTTCCTCATTACTGCTGTCATCATATTTTTCTTCATTAAACTCTGCCTCTACCCCACTGTTTTCATCACTTTCATCATTATCTCCTTGTTTTTCATTGCTGCTATCACATCCTTGTTCCTCGTTTAATTTTGTCTCCGCCTCACTGTTTTCTTCCTTTCCACTGTCATCTGCTTTTTCTTCATTGCCACTGCCACCCCTTGCCCATCATTACCACTGTCATCATCTTCACTTGAAGCATCAGGGGAAGAATAAAGAGGTAAGTTTCCTTGTGGAGAAGGCCTAGGTGGAGGTGATGGAGGAGTGGAGGTAAGTGGGTGTGAAGTGGAAGGCAAATTTTGCTGAATGAAGGCTTGGGGATTTGCAAATATATCATGTGAGATGAAAAATTCCCAAGGAATTCTCTGCCGCTCCAGCTAGTGTAAAACAATCATCTTAATCAAGGAGTGGTGAAAAAGGCTCTGCATTTGGTGGGCATAACTTCTTTTCTTGACCACTGAAGCCATTTTGTCAATGCTCCGGTAGAGATAGTATGGTAGGTTTAAAAATTTAACCCTGGTGAAGTGCATTAGCAGCTTTATGTGATATGAATAAATCTTGGAGTACCTCCCCTCACAAGTGAAGTACTTGATGATCTGCCTCATTAGTAGAGCATATCTCTCTAGCAGGTGGGAGAAGGGGAAAACAACCTTGAGGCCTTGTTGACAACTAGGTTTGAGGAAGGGCTCATAGTATCTTAAGGCCAATTTCTTCTGTTTGAACCATCTCTCACCAATACCTGGTATTCCTATGGCTTTAGCAATGGATTCAGATGAGAGTTCAAAATTTACTCCTGCTCAGTTGACCTGGTGGTTTTGTAGGCCGAGGATGAATAACCTAGTCAAAACTGAGTGGTTTTGGACCTGCTTAACCCTCTCACAAAACTGATAGCATCCAACATCTTGAAAATAGGTAAGTATCATTGGAGAAGAGATGATTTGAATGGTATCCAAGGGCTCAAACCTATTAGTCCTTCCTCCCTTGTGTTTTGGCTTGATAGACCTTTGGCCTTCATCACTGCTGGTACTGATTTCTCCCTCAGACATGGTGACTAATTATTTTCTTGAACAAATGGCTTTTTGCTTGATGGGAACTTTAGGTCTAGTAAGGACAGAATGAGGGATGGCAAGGGAAAAATTTTAGCAAATGGAGGGAAAAATGAAGTAGGTCTAGGAAAGTTTTGAGAGCTTTAGGAGGAGGCTTACTGGTATTGAGTGTCTTTACACAAATGACAACTCTCCAATTTGTAAACCCTACCCCAGGAGGTCAAATATTTGATTTTCATGAAGATTAGGGTTTGGAAAAATTAGGTTTTTAATACTTTTCTTGATTATGAAAAATATCACTTGGATGGAAAGGAAGAAAGACCACCAACCTTATCTAACTCTGTGCAGGAGCTTGGAGGCAAAAAATCTTATTTTGGCACGTTTTTGAGCAAATTTGACCAAAATTTGTCTGTGCGTAGCGCCAGGTCGGTTTACGGGCGAGTTGGGCGGTGAAAGGGTCTGTCAGGCCTTCTCGGTGCGCAGTGCCATTGAAAGGCAGGCATTCGGGTGCAAGACTGGGCCTGTGCACAACGCCTTCACCAGTGTGTAGTGCCTGCCCTTCGGTGCACAGCGCAATGTATTTTAACACTGCTGTTGCCTCCTCTGTGCACAGCGCCGATGGCTCGGTGCGTAGCGCCTGAAATTTTCAACCAAACTTGCAGAAAAACCTAAAAAAATGCTTTCAATGGCTCTGCTCTTCTTTTGCAATGACAAATATGATGTGGGAGAGAGGGGAAATAGAGATTTATACTCCTTTTTGAAAAATATTTCATGATCAAAACCCACTTTGTAATGTTTATTTCTCTTCTTACTTTTTACTATCTTTTTGGCCTTTTTTGTCTTGTAGGTGGCAGAGTCCCAAAAAATGGTTTTTTGTCTTGCTGGATCATCTTGATGCTCTCCTTAGACTGAAAACCTCTTCAAAAAGATCAAAAATGTGCCCTTTCTCCACACTTGAAAACATGAGCCCTTTCAAAAAAGGTTATTTTGACAAAGTTTGATGAAAATAGGCAAATAGTGAAATTAATGTTTCTTGAAGGCCTTCTTCACTTTTTCCTTCTCATGAACTTCAAAACTTGTAAATAGTAAGCTTGTGACCATTTTGGCACTTTCACCTTGAAGTCTTCAACCCTGCATCCTTTATGCCTTTGTTTGGTTGGTGGATAGATTGAAAGAAGAATTTTTCCCTTCCTCTAACTATCATTTTGTCATTTTTTTTTTACTGTGAATCAGTGGAGATATTTTGGTGTAAAAACCCTATCATCAAGCATTAACAACCCCTTTAGTCTTCATGTGTGCCACCATTGTGAAAAAAATTTAGGCTTGTTTGACCTTATTAATTTTCCTGTAGGTAACCATTTTGACAGTCCTGCAGAAGTGTCATTCATGGCTAGCTATCTTTTGCAGAGTATACATTGATAGGGAAACCCTTGTCAGAGGCTTTACTTCTCTTAGACCAATTACATTTTTGTTCCTTTGATCAGTTCGCCAGTGATATATATTTGGTGGGAAAGGTTAGCAGTTTAAACCATTTTGTGTCTTCTCCTTAGCCACTTGCAGGTGCCTACACAACTTTTACCTTTGATCACTGTCCTTTTTGGAGTTTGACACCTCTTTTCTCTAATAGTGAACCTATGTTTATCATAATCACCTCCTAGGGAAATTTTACCTCATGCTTTCTTTCCTTTTGATCCTTTTTGAGAGGCCTTTTGCTGTACTTTTGAAACTTCTGGCCTTTGTGTTGATATTTTTGCCATTTTCTTCCTTTGGTAACGTGAAAACAATGCTTCTTTGTCAAACCCTTAGAGGGCAGCTTGAAACTTTTTGAATGCCATCTGCTTATTATGAAGGAGGCTTCATCATCATTTCTTGACCAGTTTTGTCAATCTTCCCAAACTCCTAGTTTCTAGGGTTGTTAGAAAAAAGTAAATAGTGTTGTCTTCTAAGTTCTCTAAAACCTTTCAAACATTATTTATTATTTCTAAAGACCTTCAATTATGCACTGATGGTGTGGAGGTGATCTTCTGTCATTGTAGCCCTAGTACTGATTCCTTGTTTGGCCAAAGCAGTCACAAATCTTGATTCTCTTCAAACATAGGCCTTGTTCCCTTATTTGATGTGGATGGTCTTCTTGTGATGGTTTTCCCTTTTACCTTACCTCTTGCTAGGCTGATGGCCATCTTGATCCTCTTGCATGAATGTGTGCAAGGGCAGCTGTCCCTTGCAGACTTGTGCACTAGGCCAAGGAGGCCTTTCTTTGAATGACCCTTTTGATGAGTTTTGGACAAAATCACTTGTCCCTTTCTTCTTTGAATGCAGTTTCTTCATATAGGAAAAACTGAGTTTTTAGGATACCAAATCCACCCTACGACTTTGTGAAACTCTAGGTGACTTAGTGGAAAGTTCCTTGGACTTGGCTTTTGGACTGAAATTTAGAATTTGGGGTCATCAAGTGTAAGATAGAGTTTATGATAAACTGATGTATTGAAGATCCAAAATCCAATGTATTTGATTTATCTAAAGGGCCTACAAAGACAATTTTGAGACCATCACTGCTTGGGGTATTTTTTGGAAGAAACAACAAAACTGTTTGATTGGTGGCCTTAGGTAGTAGTGGGGGGTTTTAGGCAAAACAAAACAGAGGATTTGCGCCAAAGGTGACAAAAAATAGAAAAAAGGAGTGATATGAGCCCCTAATGGGATTTCTAGGACTGGTAAGTAGAGCTTGACATGATGAAATGATAAAATAGTGAAAAATTATATTTAAGGATGATGAAGGCAGTGAGATTTCTAGAATTCAAAATGTTCATGAAATCTATTTCTAGAAATCTAGGGAAATAATTTAGTCATCTATGAAGGCAAAAATTACTGATGAATAACACATCCTTCTACGATACTCATAAACCTTCATTCTCATGATAGTCATCCCTGAACATTACTATATCAAGTACATTTTGTCTCCGAAATTAGTAACTCTCGTTTCGCGATAAAGTGGCTTCCTGTCGACATCAAATCATTATCCACGAAGTTTACTTAGAAACATCATCTTCTAGTACCATGAGGCTTGTTACAACATCGACAAGATCCTCGCTTCCAAAGCTTTGACCGAAAGATTTTGTTTGGCGTTTGACATCAAATCATCTATTCATGCCTTACGAAATGTACTGCAGTACCTTGAGAGCCATTAACATCAATGGTGGTTCTCTCGCGTTTGTTAAACAACTCACATCATTGGCAGGTAATCAAACGATGTCTTACCATGTCCGACTACAATTCATATATTTGCATGGCTAGACTTGTACTCGAATGATCGAGTGAATGAGATAAGAAGACCTCGGATCTAGTTTCAACCATTCGAGCTGTGATTTCAAGATTGTTGTACACATCATTTGTACGGTAACCTTTACATACAGATCGTCATCTGAACATGGGCCTATATATGTAGGCATGTCTGTATTGGGAAACATTCCAATGTAGACGACTTTCTGCACTATGTACATTTTATTAGATAGTTTATGTGCTGAGCATGGGAATGCCTCCCTCTGCAATTCGTGATCAAGATGAAAATATCATGATGTAATGTATTGTAAGATTGATGCAGGTCGCCACTCCGCTTCAGTTCCAACTCATCACGTCGTAAATCATCTCATTCAAAATATTATTATTATTTTGACTTCATGCTTTAGGGGGTAGCTGTTATAGGTCAATTTGGGCATCATCCCCCATGACCTGGTCAAATTGGACCTCATCCCCAGGACCAATGAAATAGGGTCTATCATCCCCTTACATTTCAGTTGTTATATGCCCTAAGAGAAGAAAAAATCATGCATGGCTTCTATTGTGAGATTTCCAAGGTTTGAAGTATATGTTATATCAAATGTGAGCTCACCAACGCTGTCTCTCAAGGGACTAACTGCATTTCATATGCAGCTCTCTCCATTCAAGGGTGTACTGCAATGCACTTCCTGACATTCAAGGGTGCATTGGTCAAATGGGAGCAAAATTCTCATTGTTCCGGAATCTCCACATGGCCAGTGCCTTCTAAAAGAGTCCATATGTGTCAAAATTTGAATCCAAGTGTCCATCTAACACCTCTGAGCTTGGGAACATGTCTTTCATATTATTAGAAAGTCATTCATTGAGAAACTACCTTCATTTGCTGTATAAATTGAGCACAGATCCTAGTGCTAGGGAAGGAAGAATTTTGGTAAAGAAATGTTGTTGGATTCTCAATTGAGAGAGTGAAAGAACCGATATGCTGCTGGTGTGATGTTGGATGTGATGAGGCTGGGATGAAGCTAGAGCTGGTGACATCAAATTGATCATTGGTTGTAATCTCTCCCTTCTAATCTTTAATAAATATTGTTGTTCATTTTCCCATATATGTATCTGTTTATGTTTCTATTTTTCATGCAATGGACTCTTGAATGATATATATGTTTCATTTTTAATCATTTTAAGTGATTAAGATAAGTAGACATCTATATATTGCAATCTATTTGCTGTTCTCTGTTTATACTTGCAGGAATCGATCTGGCGATCTAAGTTGGATTGGAGGCTACAACAAAAGCGACAAAAGGAGAATAGGAAGCGTTTGGATCAGAAGTAGGTTTTTCTATCATTATGTGTGTCTATTTATTCTTAGAGAAACTGATAGCAAAGTCTTTCATCTGTTGTTCTAAGAGCCTAGCACCACACTTAGGGAATTTGATTTATTCGTAGACCATAATTCTGCATAACACCGATGGAATTCTCTTGATATATTCCACCATCCACACAATTTGTCTTTCGTTCCATTGCATTCTGACAACTTTCAGAAAATTGAGTCATTAATGGGCCTAACTCAATTAATTATGCCTAAGGTGGCATTTCCGGAGGAATTCTTGGCAGAACACCTTAGTGTAATAGCTCGTTGGAATCGAAACGAAAAGATCTATATGATGGGATGACTAAGAGTGATTTTCAGTGACCTAAGAAGAAATAGTAGAAAATGGTTAATTAGTTACTAAACAAATGACCAAAATTTGCATATAAACGACCATTTTTTAGTCGGTGACCAATAGTAGCTAATTTACAGTATCTTATAAAGCGACCAACTTTTAGTCATTTTTAGCTTAGTCATTAATTGGTTGTCTCAATTATATTTTCTAGTAGTATATTTAGTCATTAAATTAGTCGTTGTTTTAGTCATTAATGTCACAATTAATGGCCAAATATACAAAAAAATATATTAATATATGATCACCTGAGAGAACCAATTAATGACCAAATAAATATGACCAAAATGTTGGCCGTGCTATAAGATACTATAAATTAGCTACTAATAATCATATATATGCAAATTTTAGTCACTGTTTGAAACTAATAAATGACCAAAGAAATATGATTAAATTTCGGTCTTGTTATAAGATACTGTAAATTAGCTACTAATAGTCGTATATATGCAAAATTTAATCGTAATTTGTAATCACAAATTTATCAATTGTAGTAGTCATTTATCATTTTTTGGTAGTTTCATATTCCTTTAATAATTTATATTCAATTAATTTACTTTCATAAATAATCGTTGTAAACAACTAATTTAGTCGTATATTCATTTTATTTTTGTTCATAATTAATCAATATAAACTACTAATTCAGTAGTTTTAGATTGATTTGATTTGTTCATTATTAATCAACATAAATTAATTAGTATGATTTTGCAAATAAATTAAAAAAAAATCATATAATGTGGATGTTCATCTAATATGAAAATGAAAAGCTACATACATTAATTACAATATTAAATAATATCAAATGCAACTATAAATAATTTCAACCACAAATTATATTATATAAAATTTCAAGTATTACAATATGAGTTTGCAACTTAATATTGGTTGGACTACACTTTACACATGAAATATTGTTTCATCTGTTAAAATTTGGGTACCAGAGGACAAGTGGTTCCCTAAGACTTTGATCTTTGGCCTAGGGAAAAGTGTCCAAATGTATTTAAATTTTTCTCCTAAAGTGACTTTATAAGTGGTAAAGTCAAATCTAATTTAAAAGTGACTTTATAAGTGATAAAGTTACTAAGTCTAATTTTGAAGTGACTTTAATAAAGTCAATGTGAAATTAGAAAGTGAAAAGTGACTTTGGAAATAAAAAGATAAGAGGGTCTTTATTAAAATGGGGTGAATTAAAAAATAGAAAGTGAGATTTAAATGCACATTTAATCTCAACCCTAGATCTAAAGCTATCTCAGCCATTGGATTTAGGAATTCCCCAAAAGTGACTTAGGGTTAGGTTAAAGGGGGAAAAAAAGACAAAAAGATCATTAAGTCTTTCATGAGCAGATTGAGAGAGGAGGAGAGAAAGTAAAGAGACATTTCTGAGCAGTGAGAAGAAAGAGGGCAACAACAAGGAGACTTCAGCAAATCCGTACAACAGCTTAGTGGCACATTTCCCAAGACAAAAATCCGTACAGCATGAGGTTGGCACACTTTTCGAGAAATGAGGCACAGTTTGAGGGATTTCGTACAAAAAATTCAACACACATTCCAAGGCAGATTTTATGCTCGAAAAACAAGGAGGAGTACTGCTAGTTTTTGACACATATTTCGAGGAAATCTGTACAGTAGTGACAATGCTATTTTCAAGGTAGTTTTTAGGCACATGAATCGAGGAGGAAGTACAACTATACTTTCCATACAGTTCGTACAGTCATACTACTGAATTATGGGCACAAAAATTGAGAGTGGCAGTTCATCATTTAATGCTGTAAAATTTCTATTTTGTAAGTTTGTTGTTTGGCATGTTTTCCAAGGTGGTGTGCAAGCACGGAAATCGAGATAAGTACATTTTTGTAGTTGTTGGAATTTTTACTGTATTTTTTTGTCTCACTGTAAAAGCAATATTCAGAAATAAAGAGGAGCTTTTGAACTAGTTTCCCCAACAGTTGTAGGGGGTTTTTCCAGGGTCATATTGACCAAAAATTAACATGTCATTTTTTGTGTGTGTAGTTGAAATTATTTCTAAGTTTTATTTCTGAATTTTCCAGAATTTGTGTTTTCAGAAATATTTATTATTTCCAGCTTGTTGAATGTATGTTTATGGGAATGAGAATTTAACTACATGGGAGTAATAAGGAGAAACAGATAACCGTGGTTGGGTCAAAGTTTCTACATGGTATCAGAGCTTGGGTGACTGAAAAGTGCAGTTTGAGACAACAAGTGAAAAATTACAGCAAACTTATATTTCACATAGAAAACTGAACCACTACAACAACAGTGAAATTTTCAGTTTATTAGGACAGCAAGTGTGTATTTGGGTTTGAGGATGGAGGATAGGTTGGATGGGCACAACAACTACGGTACATGGAAGGAGAGAATGCAGAGCATATTTGAGGAGACAGAAGTCTGGGGTTTAATGGTTCATGCCCAACAACGCCTTGTAAATGTGTCTGTTGACCCTATTCACCTGACAGATTTTAATAAGAATAATAGCAAGGGAAAGAGACTGATTATGGATGGTATTAAAGACCATGTCGTTCCTCGTGTGAGAGGAAAGAGACTTGCTCATGATATGTGGACAACCTTGACCAATCTCTACCAGAGTACCAATGAAAACAGAAAAATGGTCCTAAGAGAGAAGCTGAATGCCATTAATATGGAAAAGACTGATAGTGTTACTGCATAACTCACAAATATCTCTAATGTGAGAGATGATTTGGGATTTGTTGGAGAGGTCATTCCACCCAATGAGTTGGTGCGGATTACAATGAATGGCCTTCCCAGTACATGGCTGAATTTTGCTGATGGGATTGTTTCACGGGAGACCCTTCCCACTTGGGAGAGGTTGTGGGATGATTGCATATAGAATGAAATCAGAAATAACCAGCTTGGGGCAGCCAAATCAATTGAGGAGGATGAGGATGTAGCATTGTTAGCAAGGGGAAAGAAGGGTAAAGGAAAGAAGCAAGCTTCCACAAGTGGTGGTGGGGACAAAGGCAAAGGTAAAGGTAAACAAGTGAACATGCAGAAGGACTATTCCAAGGTGGAGTGTTGGAATTTTCAGAAGTTGGGACACTATGTAGTTGTGTGTCCGAAGAAGAAGAAGAAGGGATAAAACAAGACCATGGAAGCATCAACAGAGATATAGGACTTTTCGAAGAGATTTGACCGAGAGTTTGGGTTCATTGCTTGTGAGTCCACTAGTGTAGGATCACCTGCCATGAAGGTTGAGAGGGTGTGTGCATTTCCCTCCACTAGCGGAGCATCTTCAGGTATTTGGTATGTGGACAGTGGGGCTTCACGTCATATGACAAGAGTCCGTGAGTACTTCTCAGAGCTTTCAGAGAGTGGCACTGATATAGAGGTAGTAATCGGAGACGACAACATTGTTAGAGTAGTCGGTGTGGGGAAATTGACATTTGATAGGGAACCCAAACCTCCCTTGAAGGTGTCAAATGTTCTATATGTGTTAGGGATGAGGAAGAACCTCATATCCATCTCAACATTGGAGGATAGAGGGTTTGAGGTATTGTTTAGGAGAGGACATGTGCTTATATATCCCAGGGGTGCTTCAGCTGATTCAGCTAGAGTGATTGGTGTATGCCATGCCAAGGTGTACAAGTTTGTGTTTCAGCCCCTTTTGGCATTGAGCAGTAGTACCGGAAGCAGAGCTAGCAGTTCAAAGTTGTGCGAGATTTGGCACCGCAGGATGGGGCACATGTATCATGGGGCCTTGAGGACATTGTGGGAGATCACTACAGGTATGCCAAATTTTAGTTCTGATCACTTTGATACATGCATAGGATGTGCTATGTGGAAGTTTTCCAAATCTCATTTTCCTAGCAGTGACAACAGATCGAATGGGATTCTTGATTTGATTCATACCGATGTGAGCGGTTGGATGTCTCATGTTTCCTTGAGTGGATATGAGTACTATCTTTTATTAATTAATGATCACTCTAGGAAGACCTGGATTTATTTCTTGAAGACCAAGAGTGAGGTCTTCAAGTGGTTTCAAGAGTTCAAAGATCTTGCAGAGACTCAGACAGGTTGGAAGATTAGGTCCCTCAGGTCGGACAATGGAGGGGAGTACACCCTTGGTGAGTTTGTTGATTATTGTGCAGAGGCAGGAATCAGGAGGGAGTTCATAGTTCCTTACAAACCCCAGCAAAATGAGGTTGCGGAGAGGAAGAACATATCCATCATTGGGGTTGCCAAAGCCATGCTACATGATCAGGGGTTACCATTGTTTTTGTGGGCAGAGGCCTGCAACACTGTTGTGTATTTGCAGAACAGGAGTCCACATCGTGCCTTGGGGCATGTGACTCTGGAGGAGGCTTTTTCTGGGAAGAAGCCTGATGTTGGTCATTTTCGTATCTTTGGGTGTATTGCATACTCCTATGTACCCAAGGAGAAAAGGACCAAGCTAGAGCCCACCGAAGAGAAGGGTATCTTTGTGGGCTATAGTGAGACCTCGAAAGCCTTTCGGATCAATATTCCTACACAGAGGAGATTTGTTGTCAGGCGGGATGTGAAGTTCGAGGAGAGGGCTTTCAGGAGGTCATGGGAGTTAGAGTATCTAGATCGGCTAGACCCTCAGGAGCAAGTGAGTCAGTCACAGGAATCCAGTGGACAGGGATCATGAGGTATATCGATTACGGTGTTAGGTCCATCAGTGAATAGTGGCTCGCAGAGTCAGAGGGGTGGTGCTTCGGGCAGCATGCAAAGTAGTCCGTAGAGTATTTCACTAGGTATTCCACTGATTGAAAGTTCACACGGTACTTCAACATCTATAGGTACAGGTCCAGGCAGGAGGAAAAAAGACATACATTTAAGAGTTCATGCTTCTGATGAGGATGAGGAGTTTCACTCTCCGATGAGAGAAGTGTTCTCAGGGAAGAGGAATCCCAAGTGGATTCAAGATACCTTGAGAGAGGCCACATCTATTGTTGGGCCGAAGAGACCAGTCAGAAAGAGAAGACCACCTGAGCGGTTCTGTAGCTATATGGAAATGGTTGCCAACATCGTTGACTTCGAGCCTTCTAGCTATGAGGAGGCAGCTAGCTAGCAGGTATGGAGAGAGGCCATGTAGGAGGAGTATTCTTCTATCATGAAGAATGATGTTTGGGAGGTGGTGCCGAGGCTTGAAGGGAAATCCATGGTTACTTCCAGATGGATTTACAAGTTAAAGCACGCTGCAAGATTGCAACATCGAGAAGTTCAAGACAAGGTTTGTGGCTATAGGGTTATCCCATGTAGAGGGAGTATATTATGAGGATACCTTCGCTCTCATGGCTCAATATACTTCCATTTGCTCCATTATATCGATAACAGTAGAGATGGGTTGGAAGACCCACCAGATGGATGTGAAGACTGCATTTCTTAATGACTTCATACAGGAGGAGGTGTACATTGAGCAACCGCAGGGCTTTGAGGTGCATGGGAAGGAATCCCATGTATGCTAACTGAAGAAGATACTTTATGGCCTGAAGCAAGCTCCTAGAGCTTGGTACCACAGGATTGATACGTACTTGCAGGAGATGGGTTTCACAAAGAGTGATGCAGATCCGAACCTATAATTTATTGTGATAGCTGAGGAGCCTCTCATTCTGGTGTTGTATGTGGATGACTTGGTCATTACGAGTGCAAAGAGACTCATAGAGGGCTGCAAGAGAGATCTTGCTTTGGAGTTCGAGATGAAGGACATTGGCTTGATGCATTACTTTTTGGGTTTGGAGGTGTGGTAGGAGGAGGGGAATTTCTTCCTGGGATAGGGGAAGTATATTGTGGACATCCTTAGCAGATTTCACATGGAGGATTGTAAACCCATGTCGACACCTATGATCACTAACTGGAAGAAGCTTCACGCTTCAGATTCCGAGTTGGTGGATCCCACATTGTATAGACAACTGATTGGTTCCTTGATGTATTTGGTCAACACTAGACCAAATATATGTTTTGCAGTCAACACGATGAACCGATTCATGTGTGAGCCTAGGAGGGTGCGCTAGGTTGCTGCAAAAAATATTTTGCGGTACTTGCAAGGGATAATGGATTATGGTCTGGATTATAGACAGGGAGATGGAGTGAGATTGGCAGGGTACACTGATTCTGATTGGGCAGGTTGTGCTTCTGATAGGAAGATCACTTCAGGGTGTTGTTTTGGGTTGGGTTCGAAAGTTGTGTTGCGGTTTAGCTGAAAGCAGCAGTCAATAGCATTGAGTTCAACAGAAGCAGACTACATGGAAGCTGGTCTAGCTAGTTGTGAGGCCATATGGCTTTGCAAGATGTTGTTTGGCTTATTTTTTCAACCGTTGAGACCTTCAATGATTTAATGTGATAATCAGAGTTGCATTAAACTCACGGAGAATCTAGTATTTTATGATAGGTCAAAGCATATCGGGATCAAATATCATTTCATCAGAGACTATGTTCAGAAGGGTGCTATGAAGTTTGAGTATATTCCCACAGATGAGCATGTAGCAGATATATTCACCAAAGCCTTACCACGGGGCAAACATGTCTACTTCAGAGACAAGATGGGTGTGGTGAGAAAAACTTTCCTCGGTAAGAGGGAGTGTTAAAATTTGGGTACCAGAGGACAAGTGGTTCCCTAAGGCTTTGATCTTTGGCCTAGGGAAAAATGTCTAAATGTATTTAACTTTTTCTCCTAAAGTGAATTTATAAGTGGTAAAGTCAAATCTAATTTAAAAGTGACTTTATAAGTGATAAGTTACTAAGTCTAATTTTAAAGTGACTTTAATAAAGTCAATGTGAAATTAGAAAGTAAAAAGTGACTTTGGAAATAAAAGGCTAAGAGGGTCTTTATTAAAGTGGGGTGAATTAAAAAAAAGAAAGTGAGATTTAAATGCACATTTAATCTCAGCCATTGGATTTAGGGATTCCCCAAAAGTCACTTAGGGTTAGGTTAAAGGAGGAAAAGAAGAGAAAAAGATCATTAAGTCTTTCATGCGCAGATTGAGAGAGGAGGAGAGAAAGCAAGGAGACATTTATGAGCAGTGAGAAGAAAGAGGACAACAACAAGAAGACTTCATCAAATCCGTACAACAGCTTAGTGGCACATTTCCCAAGACATAAATCCGTACAACAAGAGGTTGGCACACTTTTCGAGAAAGGAGGCACAGTTTTTGAGGGATTTCGTACAACAGCTTCAGCACACATTCCAAGGCAGATTTTGGGCTAAAAAACCAAGGAGTACTGCTAGTTTCTGACATAGATTTCAAGGAAATCTGTACAACAGTGACAATGCTGTTTTCGAGGAAGTTTTTAGGCACAGGAATCGAGGAGGAAGTACAACTGTAATTTTTGTACATTCCATATAGTCGTACAATGGTACTGCTGAATTTTGGGCACACAAATCGAGGGTGGAATTTCAACATTTAATGCTATAATAAATGCTGAAAATTTATGTTTTGTAAGTATTATGTTTGACACATTTTCCGAGGCGGTGTGCAAGCACCAAAATCAAGATAAGTACATTTTTGTGGTTGATGGAATTTTTACTATATTTTTCTGTCTCACTATGAAAGCAATATTCAAAAATAAAGAGGAGATTTCGAACTGATTTTCCCTAAGAGTTGTAGGGGGTTTTTCCAGGGTCATATTGACCAAGAATCAACGTGTCATTTTCTGTGTGTGTCGCTGAAATTATTTCTGAGTTTTATTTCTGCATTTTCCAGCACTTTGAAATTTCCAGAATTTGTGTTTTCAGAAATATTTATTATTTCATCTTGTTGAATGTATGTTTATGGGAATGGGCATTTAACTACATGGGAGTAATAAGGAGAAACTGATAACCAGGGTTGGGTCAAAATTTCTACACCATCACTTCAAAATGTTATCATTGTGTTGTCGAGGCAATGTAGGTGAATTCACTAACTTTGAAGACTTGACCATCAATCAATATATGTGTGTCTCATGCGGGATATTAGATTTAAGGGCTAGACGAGTTCCCTTCTCTCTCTCTTCCCACATTTGTGACTCCATTGTTATTGTTCTTCTCTTTCTTCAATGCTTGCTTCTTACCATCAACACCGAGTTTCTCTTCTAAAAATAAAAGAAGATATAATGAAAAGTATAAGAAATGAAAGACGTTGAACACTAAAATATAAAATAAAGTAGAATATAAAAAATTTATACAACATATACCTCAACATCAACAATGACAATGTAGTTTTTCCTAAGAAAAGCAAGAAACTCAAACAATTTTTCTTTAGTTATGCAATCGTGGCCACTATGTGGTGAGATGAAATGTATAAACAAACCAAATAAAATGTCAACATAGAAAATAACACCTTAGGACTTAGTGTTTAACCTTAAGGAAAATCACAGGCACAATCATGCTAACTAAGTTACATGCCAAAAAGTTGAAGTTGTAAATAACTTGTGAAAATAAGAGGAAAGAAAAAGATAACATATAATAAATAATTTATGACAACTTTCTAGAAAATTGCATCATAGAAGAAAAAATTCTCCTATGGTTACCCATACATGTAGGTGGGTAACCTACCCCAATATGCCATGATGCTCAGGGTCCAGAGGAAGTAAACCTCATACTAACAAAATGATTTATTGGTTGCATCTTGACCTCCAAACAACTACCTTTATTTCCCTTACACATCATACTATTCAAATATTTAGAAAACAACACAAGAACCAAGGATATAAAATTGCATTCGATAATGAAGATACATTCAAAGCATTGTGAGGTTAATAAATTAGTTTTGTGTGAATCTAATAAATATGGAAATCTAAAAATTTTCACTATGCCTTTTTTATCACAAATCTAAAAATGTGAAACAAAGATCTTTGTAATTATTAGATGAAGATATGTGTAACCCTTAATGCTGCCATTGTAGCCATTATTAGAAAGCTTAGAGGAAACATAAAGGGTTCTATTTCATATCACAACATATGCAACAGACCTACAACTAACAATTTAAAGTCCTCCAAATAAAAATAATGTAAAGGAGTTGCCCACTAAGAGGATCCACTCATTATCACTAGTAACTACTATAAATAAAAAATAAGGGAACCCATAGTAAATGACTTACTACCTTTCAATATATTAAAATGGAATAAAATCTAAAAGGGCTCTACTCATACTCTGAGCTCACCAGGATTCCAGAAGACGCCTCTAACTACAATGGAACATTCCCAAATCAAAGCAAGTACATGTAAATTAACGAACTTGTAAATTTTAGAGTTAACACCTTGTAATTGTTGGTCATGTTACTGACTTAAGTTATGGATCATTGAGCTAGTCATAGGCTTATCATATTTAAAAATTTATATCATATGCAATTCTTATTTCACCAACCATCATCCATCATAATTATACTCGTCTCTATCAAGTATAATATAGGGTGAAGGTATAAAAAGAGTGCTACTATTTATGTATAATTTATCTAATATGAACACCATTGATCTTGTGCCTTCTCACTCCTTCTCTAGGTCAAGAGGCACTCTACTAGGGGGAATATATAAGATAAGATAATTTCGTTTGATGGACATTATTCAAATCATCTTATCTTCACCCTCCAGGGAGACAAGATAGCGGGCTTGATAAATAGGATGTCACGAAATATATTTATGTAGGTAAATACTCACTATAGATATTTCTGTAGTAGTTGCACGGATCCTTACAATTCGATTCATCCTCCCTCTAGGAAATAATTATTCTCTCATTTGATCAACCTTAGCAACATTTTTATTAACAACATAGGTTTTGAAGACTACACAGTTATCAGTTAAACCAAGTTACAAAAAATAAATATGAATGATAAAGGTTTTCTTATAAGAAAATGAATGGCAACATCATGACCCTCTATGAAAAATTACAAGAATAACACATCTTAATTTCATAAAATAAATTACAATTCACATTATAAGATAGTTTAGATGGAGATGTGAAAAATAAAGTGTATATGAATCTAAATAGTAATCACAACGTCCTGAAGATGTTTCCCATGAATAAGACTTCCATAAAATGGTATGATATGCTCTCTGCCATAGGCATATGATAGTAATGGGGGCATCAATGGCCAATATTTTCCATTCTACAAAAAGAGAATCAACATTGGAATTTAGTAACATTTCATCAAGATACCAAAGTACATGGAAGAGACACATCAAGAGGAAGTAGCAATATCATATACACAACTTCAAAACAAATGAAAAAATCAGGGCCCAAGAATGCCTTAAACATAGTATCCCTGCATGAAAATATAGATCATAGCTCACTGTTCAACTAAGAACCAACTCTCATAGGCTGAGATGAGAAACAAGAAAGTGTGGACAACCCAAAGAAGAATGGGATGAAAGGGTATGTAGGATGTGGGAGAAAGGATAGGTAGAGACCAAATGTAATTTATTGTTGCATTGCAAGGTGTATGCTCACACCCAAATAGGATATCAATGGATTGACATTTGGCAGACTGTTTTAGGACAATCATGTGGAAGACACAAACAAGCAGGTACTTATTTTGGCCAACGGGTTCCTCAGTACAAAGTTAAGCACATAACATGGTTACAGTAAGTTTTCTTAACATGCAATGATCTCAACACTCTCAATTCTACTAATAACTACATACCTATAAATCCTCCTGCCTACTAGTATGGAAACTTTTCTTTCTTTTCGTAACTCTGATGAACAAAGAAAATAGTTTAATTGAAACATAAGATAAAAAAGTGAGATTAAACTTTGATGAACACACTCAAATAAACTATTGCAATACATAGTATTGTCTAGGCTTTGTATCCTTATCATTTTCACATGAAGGCCAACCTCTCTTCTAAGCACCAAGACCACGAACCAACAAGGGAAACATAATCCAAACATAAATACCATAAGACATAATTATTGGAAAATGTCAATTTCAACTCTAGTCAAAGTTCTCAGAATCTAATGTACAAATTCCGAGACACTTGCCTAAAATGATAATATATTTCAAAGGACAAGGGTTTTTAAAACCAACCAAACCAGAACCAGAACCGTCCAATTCAACCAGTTTGCCCCTAAAATAGGATGGTCTAGCCCTTGAATTGGTTTAGTGATTGGTTCCATATCAAACTAGTTGGTTCAATACATAACTAGTCTGTCAGGTCAATTCAACATATATATATAATCAATACTTGATGTATTTTCTAGTAAACTAGTTCCTAAATTGATTGAATCCAATTCCAACTTTTCAAGCATGGAAAATTGTGGAACCATTTGAACACCATATTCAAAATCATTGAACTTTCCATGATGAACTAACTGGAAATAATATGAAATGGATACCATGGCTCTTGCCCCTTATCTCCATTTTCATCAAAACATGACCGTCCCTCCAGTTCTGGAACAAAATCACTAGGAACAATTGTACTCATTTCCTTTTTCCGGCCAACAAAATTGGATATCATAGTTGCTTTCCATATTTTTACATCCCTTTGAGATGCATCAAACATCATGTAAAATTGAAGTAGCTCATGTAATAATTTAATGTTGGAAAACTATGTGAGATTGTTGTTACAAATTTACCAACATTGCTAGTTCCATTAGGCATTCAAACTTTTAGGAGGCATCTTGCATACTAGATTCCTTCTATTCATCCATTTTTTACAATCTTCCATGTCTAGTGAACTCAACAACTAATTTTTTGAAGTGGCACATTTTTGACATTATGTTCACAATTGCTTATTTTTCTCAAGCAGCCAAAAATGACATTGTTGAGAAATACAATAAAGTTCAAGCATTGGCATGTAGCTGATTAAAAAGCTTGTTCCCATTCATAGTTCAGATTCAAGCATTGGGGATCCACTTTACAAGAATCCAAATATCTCCTTTTGAAATCTTGAAAATAAGGGATTACTAAGAAAAATATCTTTAACCCAAACCAAAGCCATTTTGTCTCAAGGTCTATTATGAAATTATTTTTTTATTACTTACCATATTTTGTATTCGTTTTTTCACTTCTTGGACAGTCTATAGGCTTCGATTTGAGTCGTGGTGTATTATAAAAAATGTATTTGACAATCACATTGATTATTTTATCAAAATGTGTTTCTTCAATAATATGTTTCATCAAACTATTCCTTCATGACATGGAAACCTAGGCCATGTCTGAAGCAAAAGTCATAAAAAAGTAAACAATTGCATTGACTCCCAAAATTGACCTCCCTTTAGTCAAAAGTTGATATTGTTAGAGTAGACAACTATATTGAGATTGATAAACAATGTTTAAATCCATATTTGATTTTATGACCACTCTTTTGCATTTAGTTAAAGCATGAATCCAACGAGGGTTTGAATTACTCTTACAAATGATTGGTTTAATCTTTAATGAAAATCACCTTGCTCCACTGAGAAGAGAAGGTTGAGGTGTAACCCTCCATGTTGTAATCATTGTTCATTTAATGGATAGTGTTATTATTCCATTTCTTGTTCATGGTTGCATGTTATATTTGTCTATTTCATAATTGTTGTGATGGTTCTTTGGAAGGCCCCTCCTATGAATTTCTACATTCAAAAAGACCTTTGTGGTTGGCTAGAGCATATTGTTAATAGTCTAGCCATGCCTCTTCATCACATTTTAACCATATTCTTCATTGGTCTTAACTCCACAACCAAATTGGATAAGTATTGGTCTCAATAAATTCCAACATCCATCTTATTCTTAAGAAAATATCAAAAACAATATTTTCTAAGGGTTCCCCTTGTGCTAGAAAAGCATTGGCCTAAAGTAAGTGGAAGAGTTTCCTAGGAGACAATGGAAAATTTTCCTAAGTACCCCTAGGGTTCAACTTTGTTAATTGAATTTGTAACATTTTAAGTCTCATCAAAAGACATATAAAATATAATATTAATTTGAAAACATAAACTATCATTATAAATTGCACAAATAACTAAAGCAACAAAAAGTGGATATCGACTTGGAATATTAAACCAATATCTCAAAACCAAGGCATCATAAATCAATAACAACTCAAGAGAACCAATCCTCCCAAAATAAACCTTAAAATAGTGATATTAGCAAGTGGATCTATAGTGAAAGAATGTATGCATTATCATTCATTGGCCTCGAAAGGAAACTAGGGCCTCTCAAGCTTGCAAAGAGTCATATATATTGCAAAGGTACACACATTGTTTAAATGTGCATGGAATATTAGTGAAACAAAAAACAATATGGAAAAAGCATAAGCTCTTCTAAAAGGAGTGCCATTATTGAACAACATTACTTCAAAAAGCATTGCAATGTTGGGGACTCCTCAAATTATAATCTCCCATCTAACTAGTTTCTCTCAAGCTTCTACTATTTAAATTGAAGTAAATGTGAGTAGAGTGAAAGATATTGTTCAATTCATTTGACAGTTGGGAGGCCAATCACATCCTCAAAACAAATTATACATAGACTCAAATGGACAATCAAGCAATTCAAGCCACCCATTAATTGAACTGTAATTGGATTTGATAATAAAATTAAGAAAAAGAAAAAGAAATATTGCATTGCCCCTAAATTCCCAACAAACCGCCCAAGGATAGTTAGAAAATGGCCTCTAAGTTATAGAAATATATGGAGATTAGATAAAGGAGGAGCATATAGAAAAGATAATAGGGAGTCGAATATAAATAATGGGTAGAGAATGAAGGTTGCTATCACATGATGATGAAAACGAAAACAATGATCTTTCTACCAAAACTAGGGTACATTACATAATGTTTCATCTATACTTAAAAATTTGTTGGCTCTCGAAGACTCCTTGTAGGCCTCATGCCTCTGTCCAAAATCTTCATCACTTTTCCTATTAATTCTGCTGATTTCCTGTAAGAAACTGCTGAAGAAACCATCATTTTTCCCCTTTCTCCCACTCATAACTAACCTTCATTTACTCCCCCTTTTTCTCCATGTTATTTCCCTACTTTTCATAAGTTTCTCCTTCCATTCATGAAAATCCTCCTGACATGGTTTAAAACTTCTTTTTTGAGCTGTACCGAAACCCCCAAATCCATTTAAAACCTTGAAATTTTTCATAAAAAACAAAGTTTCATTGCTATGGACCTAAGCCCCTTGGGCTAAGCCCTAAACCACTTCCCCACCATACGCTTTGGGTCTGGAACCACTTGCTAATACGTTAAGGTGCTAATCGCATCGGAAAGAATCAAAGACGCAAGTCTTTGCCATACTCCAAAAGTTCCGATTGCGATTAGCCTTGCTGCTTAAGACCCCCGATCATATTATTATTTTCATATAACCCTGAGCCCGCCCTCGGCGCTTAAACCTTGTGAATATTTCATTTCCGACCCATTTTTCCTTTGTAAATTACAAAAAACCCTCTTTTCTAAAGTTTTGATTTAATGAGCCAAAGTCACATGTTAAATATAAAATGGTTAGATTAAAAAGACCGATCGCGCAATCGCGATCGGAGAATTCACAATGGGTTGATCGGAAAGACCAGGCCCGCGATTCTGATTGCGATTGGACTTTGATGTACTAAGCCCCGGGCCCTTTGCGTTCCATATATCCGAAGGCCCCGCAGGCGGGCGCCTATCCTTTGTATATATTTTATTTCCGCCCTGATCCATTAAACCTTCGTTTATATTAAAAACTTGGGGTTTTGATATATTATCAGGGTTTCTGCCGGTTCGTTCTAAAAACTAATCTCCACCGTTGATCGTAAGCCGATCAAACGGCCAGCGCCCAATCGCATCGAGGTTTTCCATCGCATACACTTGTTTGCACCCGCCGATCGGCCATCCCTCGATTCACTCTCCGCCGTCGATCTGATCTGCAGATCGACGGACAGCGCTTAATCGCATCGGAGTTTTCCATCGCATGCATTTATTTTTTCCCCCGATTGCTGTTCCTCCGATTCGCTCCCCGCCGTTGATCTAATCCTCGGATCCAACGGCTATCGCTTAATCGCCTCTCCCCTCCCGATTGCGTAATCGCATTGGAGTTTTTTGTTTAAATCGCACTCTTTTCCTCATCCCTCCGATTGCGACTACCCCGATTCATTTCCCACCGTTGATCTGAATCTTAGATCGACGGTCTGCACTAAATCGCATCGCATGTTTCAAATCGGTGCATTTGCTCGCTACCCCCGATTGCGATCCTCCGATTGAATCTGGACCGTCCACGTGTCCAGATCGGACGGTCCAAAATCACTCTGACTTGTTCATCTCCCCACTCTCCTTTTCGCCTCGTCTACGCAAATCTCCCACCGTTGGATGTTTTCATCTGATGGATACGCTCCTCCCCCGCCTTCTGAAGCAGTTTTTCCCCAAAAATGCAGGATTTCTTAAAAAATTGTTTGTGTTTTACAGGTCCCAATGCTTTTTCCATTATAACAAAGGAAAATAAAATCCGAGGGTGACGATCCTCTGGTCTTTCGTTTATCAAAGGGAAAGAGATATAGATGGTTTAAAGACATGTTTCATCAACGCTTCATAGGCGTTGATGCCATACGAGCCCAGCGCGGCCCTGCACATCGACAAGACACTGTTTTATTAAAAACACAGTTGAAAGAGTATCAGTGTTGAAGAACAGAGCGCAACAGAGCAGAAGATTGAAGACAAATTTAGGGATTACGGTTAAGATTGACTATCCAAAGCCTAATCCCCAAATTAAACACAGTTAAAGAAAAATCATAAGCGTTTAAACAGACAGAAAGGCTTCCACCGTTTCAACTAAAGGCGAATTAATTCCTCAGCTACCGTAAAGGCCACCTGTTGCCTCAAACCATTCAAACCAAAGGCCGAGTTATTGAAGAAAATCAGATATCCGCCTCCAGCACAGCCAGGGACTTACTTCTGCAAGGAAACCAATGAATAAATATCTGCAGAGTTACTCCAAAACATGCACAGAGCCTCAAAGTCAAACAAAGCTTCCACCGAGCTTTGATATTTATTGTGAAACAGTTAATGTAGTGATCCACCTGTAAATTTTTCCCTCGAGCCTCTCAAAGGGCCGAGAAGTCTTCACTCTGCATTAACTGTCCTTGAGATATTTTGTTAAAATATCACCTCCTCATCTTCCTATAAGTACTTCTACAGAAGATGAGAAATTGTTGGTTACAAAACTTTGAAATACACTTGAGCTCGAGACTTCTATTTGTACATAGTGTTCACTGGCCCTTGAAGCTCTGTTTGTGCTAGAGTAGTTAGGTTGAATAGTGAAGATGATTGCTGAACTGAAACATTGGACTTGAAGATTGTAACTGGTTTGACATCAATATAAAAGTTGTTTTTTGGGATCCTGGTCTTTATCACTGGTGAAGTACTTCTTTCTTTGTTAATCGTTTTCCTTCTATGTATGCCATATTGTTCATTTTCCCTCTGTAAAGAACAGTTTAAACAGGGTTAGGATTTTCTGTATAGCAGTAACCTTCTCTGGCTGAGAAATATTTATCTTAATGTTTTCTTCAGATTTTTTTATTTAAGAATGATTCAATACAGTTTAAACAATTAGGAATGTTGGCGTTCCCTCGTCCTTCTGTTTGCTCAAACATTGTTCTCGAATGTTATTTCCATTATTTGCTATTAAAGTTAGACTAGAGAAGATATGGTTTGCCTTGATTCCTAGATTCTTTTCTCCAAAGGCAGATTCTGAAAGTTTCCCTTGGTGTTGACTGAAAGCAGACTAGGTTTAAAAGTACTTTATCTGATCTTAAGTTACACTCTTTTTTTCTTATGTGTTTTCATACTTTCTGAAGGTAATTATGTGGATTACTGGATTGTTTGTCAATTAAGCTGCTTTAATAAGAACTTGCCCAAGAAGTCTATGGTTAGCCTTGTCCTTGGTTGGTTTTAAACAGTTACTTAAGAGGCTTTTCTTGTTTGGACTGACTATAAATCCTCTGAGAAATTATTATCAGTTTCCACCCCTCCAACACTTTAATGTTTCCATTCCATCATTTTAAACTCAACAATATTGTGGTATAGATGACTTGCCCCTTGGATCACTCTTGATGTTGTTGCTCAATTAAAGCCCAGATATGACTCCATAGCCCAATGGACTAAAAACCAGTGTTATATCTATCTATCTGCCAAAACTGTTCTATTTGCTTGCAACTTCTCACTTTTGAAACTTTTGCACTTAGGACTTTCCCCTCAAGTAACATTTCATGCTCAACCATCCAAAACAAAACAAAACAAAACCTTTGGCCTTCATAACTAGCCTAATATCATTACCTTAAGCTTTTCAAAGACAATATCCATCTTTGTACATATTGGAGAGATCCCTCTCCGGATTCAGGAGGGCTAGATCCTAGAATCCAAAAGTTGGTTGAAATGATGTTAACTCTGTGATTGGACTCTCCCAATCTTGCTAATAAATTACAGAGACCTAACATTTCTGGCGACTCCGCTGGGGACCTGAGTGTTTTTAATACCTTTTAGAGGCCTCAGAAAACCCTTTATTCGAGAACATTTTGAGAGTAAAAAGCAGCCTTTTCAAGCACTGCCTAATATAGGTAATCATGATGGAACTTGTTTGAATCAGTGACAAACTAGGAAAACCCTAGGTTTCTCTTAAGACTTCATCTAACCTTGAAAAATCAGCTGGCTTAGCCATAAGAGTAGACTGCCTTTGTCTCGCAACCTTAGCTAAGTTTTGAAACAAAGTTAGGATATTCTTAACAACCACAAAACTGGAAAATGACTTAGAAAAACCTAAAAATATTTCAGATTGGAATTAAATAAACATGGTGGTGGACCATAAGACCTTTTACCTCTGAAAGGAGCTAAAAATTTCCACTTGGCGACTCCACAATCCTAGCAAACCTTAAGACTCCACTGGGAAGAACCCTTATCATTATAAAATCATTCAAACTTAGTTAGAGGACTGTGGGATTTAAAATTGTAAAAACAGATTGGTTAACCTCTCCAAGATTGTCATATCTGGTTGAACTTTTCTTGTTTTAGGTCTAAACAACATAGCATAGTGGCTTATAAAAAGATTCACACTAGAGCCCACCCAGACCCTAACCCACCTGAGATAGTTGATAATCCAGAAAGTATCCTTTGGAAGTCTCCTAAGGTTAAATTATTAACTATTTTCAGATCACCCTTGAGAGCTAAATCAGTCCCTGAAAATCTTTCAGCTCTGCAACAATCACAAACTGACTTAGTGAACCCATTTAGGACTAGGTCATTTGATGATATAATCCAGTTAGACTCTGAATCTTCACTTTCATCTCCTGAAACAAGTGAACATCCTGGTAGCAGGGAAACAACACCAACTGATTTACATTTCCTTCACAATTTAGGTGTCTCTCATCCAAGATCATCTCAACAGTCTACTCCTGGTCCATCCACTTATACTCACCCGACATCCACTGTTCAAACCACTTCACCTCAGCCCACTTTCCCTTCTGTAAATCCACCTCCACCTCCTGCCATGGCAACATGGTATGCTCCCTTAGTCCTTCCTGTACCATTAGCCAATCTTCCACAGGACTATCAGTCCAAAATTCCATTATATGATGCTAGTAATACTATAACAACATCTCAACATGTGGACAAGATGAATGACTACATTGACAGAAACGAAATTGATGATGATTATGTCAAGTTGAGACTATTTGCACAAAGTTTGGGGGGAGAAGCAAGAAAATGGTTTAAAGGTTTAACCCCCCATAGTATTAACGATCTCCAAGCCTTCCATCAAACACTCTTAAACAAATGGGAAGTGAGAAAGAATCCTCTCCAAGTCCTTGCTGACTATAACAATCTCCATAGGAACCTTGGGGAAAGTGTACAATCTTATTGTACCATATTTAACAGCGTCTATAATGCACTTTCCCCTGAACTAAAACCTCCTCAGGGCTCAGATTTAAACAAATTTCCTGAAGGGTTTGATCCAGACATGACCTATTCACTCAGAGAAAGAGTTTTTGCAACCCTTGAAGATATGCAAAGAGGTGCTCTTTCTGTGGAAGTTAACCTTATGGAGAAGAGAGTATATTTTAGAGAGGAATCCACACCTTCTACTTCCAACTCAAAAATGGAGAGAATGATGGAAGAAATGATGAAAGAGATGAGCATAATTAAGAGAGCACAAGCAAATCAAAATCAAACTGCTCCTCAAAATAGGAACCAGAATCAGAATGTTAGAAGAAACCAACCTCCAAACAGACCCAGGGAAGATGATCAACAGATCACCCCTCCCTTTCATCAAAACTATGTAAGTGAGGTTGAAGAAACAGAAGACATAACAGAGCCAGAGGATATCAACATGTTTGGGGAAGAGGATGATGACTTTGAGGTTCATTATAATAATAAACAAGGTCTTTACACACCTTATGACGACAAAAGAGATGATAATGAAAATTATTATTAGGACATGGAAAATGTCGTCATAGAACCTCAAAGAGAATATGACCTTAGAAGCAAGACCAATCAACAAGCCCCCAACACCAAAACCTCTGACAAATCCTCTCAAAGCAGCATCGCAGCCAAACCCAAAACAGCCAAACAAAAAGACAAAACAGTGGCTGTTAATTCTGATAAGGATAAGGAGAAGAACACTCAAAATTCTGAAAAACGGAGTGAAGACATCAGCAGTACTAACACCTCAGCTAGTACTCCTTGTACAACAGTTGTGTCAAGTAAAACAAATCAGCAAGCTGTAATTGTTGATAGAGTGACAGCTAATAAGGTTGAAATAAGTGCTTCAAAGAATCAAACCCCTTTCAGCCTGGAACAGGAAATCTTAAAGATCAAAATCTCTGTTCCATTAACTGAGTTAGCTACCCAACATGTATATAGGAACCAAATTTTGAAGGCTTTAAATATAGAGGAAAATGGAGATACAGTTAATCTTAGTGACGACCTACCAGAGTTGATTTTTGGCCCTAAGATTGAAGGGAAGTTTCAAGAAGGACCAGTTCCTCCCTTTATGTGAGTTTGAACATTCATGACAAAATTCTACACAACGATATGCATGATTCCGGGGCTTCTCATAATTTAATGCCTAAAGCTGTGATGGAGAGCCTTGGTTTAGAAATTACCAGACCCTACAAAGACCTATACTCCTTTGACTCAAATAGAGTAAAATGTCTAGGATTGATCAAAGACCTCTGTGTTAACCTAGCCTAGATTCCAGCCAAATGTTTACTCATGGACATTGTTGTGGCTGATGTCCCCCAAAAGTATGGAATGCTATTATCAAGATCCTGGGGAGCTAAGTTACAGGGGACTATGCGGATGGACATGACATATGCGACCATCCCGGTTTTCAATCAGACCAGAAGACTTTACAGGGAGTCTCATATGCAATACACGGTTACAAGTCAAGACAGACCACGAAACTCTCCTATATATTTTGTCAATACAGGCCTTGATTCTTTTATCATGTTTAACAATGAAACTCCTAGTGAGCAAGTCACTTTAACAAAATTAAAGGCCGACAGGGAAGAAGAGTATAATAACGCAGAAGTGTCCAAACAGTTTGCCACATGTGAAAACATTAGTAAACAAAGCATAGGTCTTGATTTGCCGGTTCTGGGCCCATTGTTGTTAGGACTTAACAACCCAGAAAATACCCCTAACATTTCCGGCAACATCCCTCAATCTATTGAAGAATTTGAGTCAAAACAAATTCAATTGGGTGCTGCTAATCATGAACAGTCAGAAGGCACCATAGTTAAAAAGGACAATCGCCAAACAGACGAAACCGAAGACAATCCTTTATGGAGTATGTATTTTGATGGGTCATGCACTAGAAATAATGCTGGTGCAGGGGTTTGGATCATTAACACTGAAAACAACCACACAAAATGCATCTCATGCAAATTAAACTTTCAGTGTTCCAACAACATAGCAGAATATGAATCCCTTCTCTTAGGCTTGCATCTCTTGAAGAAATTAGGAGCCAGAAGAATTAATGTGTACGGGGATTCTGAGTTAATCATTATGCAAGTCAATGGGGGGTATAATGCGAATCATCCCAGACTTAGAGCCTATCGGAATGATGTCATGGATCTGTTGACAACATTTGAGGAGTCAAACCTGAGTTTCATCCCAAGGAAAAAGAACATTATGGCCCACAATTTAGCTTTTGCAGCCAAGACATGTCTAACGCCATATGAGACTGGAGACAACACAACTCCGATAAAATTTAGACCGGCAGTGCCTGATAACGAAAAATATTGGCAAGTGTTTAACAATGACAAACAAATAGAAGACTTCATGCAATTCAGAAATGAGTTCGAACTGCACAGTTCAGATTCAGATTATGATACAGACTGCGATGAAGAAAAATTTCTTGGTGAAGAAGAATCGTCTCCTCAACCTGCCAATATTAACCTATTGTATAGCAAACTTAGGAGCAAAACATAATTAAGTGCAGAGTTAGAAACGGAAGAATTACAAACTCTGCATTCTAAAGATGAAAATTTGCCAAGTGGTCTAACGCCTTTAGAGGAGTTGTTCGATTTTAACGATGTGGCCAATAAACCAAAACTGGAACCTGTAGAGACTGAAGTAGAGGAGTGCAATATAGGCAGTGAGGAAAAACTGAAAATGATCAAACTGTCCAAAACTTTTCCAGCTCACATTAAACTCAAATACATAGAGCTGTTCTAAGAATTTTCTGATGTTTTTGCTTGGAGTTACGAAGATCTCAAATCCTATGACACTGAAATAATACAGCACAAAATCCCTCTTAAAGAAAACCAAAAACCATTTAAACAGAAACTGCGCAGAATAAACCCTGTCCAGTTGCCATTGGTTCAGAAGGAGATCATGAAAATGTATGAGGCTGGCATTATTGTCCCTATTAGATATTATGAGTGGGTATCTAATCTGGTGTCCGTTAGGAAGAAGACTGGAGAAATCAGGCTTTGTATAGACTTTAGAGACTTAAACAAAGCTTCGTTAAAAGACAACTACCCTTTACCGAAAATGGATCACATTTTACAAAGGGTGGTGGGGTCTAAAAGGATTTCGTTGCTTGATGGCTATTCAGGGTATAATCAGATTTTAGTTCACCCTGCTGATCAATTAAAGACAACTTTCACTACTCCATGGGGCACTTTCATGTATGTGAAGATTCCTTTTGGTCTAATGAACGCTGGAGCAACCTTTCAGAGAGCCATGGACATAGCATTCTCGGAAGAATTGGGCTTCTTCATCATTATCTATCTAGATGATGTCACTGTGTTTTCAAAAACAGATGAAGAACATTTAGAACATTTAAGAAAATTTTTCGAGAAGTGCAAAAGGTTTGGAATATCTTTAAACCCTAAGAAGACACTATTTGGTCTCCAAGAAGGTAAGCTTCTTGGACACATTATTTCAGAAGAGGGTATAAAGATAGATCCAAAGAGGATTGAGGCTATATTGCAAATATCTCATCCTCGAAATATCAAAGAGTTGCAGTCTTTCATTGGAAAGATTAACTTTTTGAGAAGGTTCATCCCTAACTTAGTAGAGCTCCTTAGAAATATCACAAACATGTTGAAGAAGGAGCAAGGGATAAAATGGACCTTGGAAGCAAAGACATCCTTTGAGCTGGTGAAACAAGCATTAACCAAAACACCGGTTCTCATAAGCCCTGGTTTTTCAAAAGATTTTTATATCTTCTCATTTGCATCAGAACATACCATTGCTGCTGTCCTGTTACAGAAAAATCCACAAGGACAAGAGCAGCCTATTGCATTCTTTAGCAAGGCATTGAGGGATGCCCCTTTTAAGTATAATATTATGGAAAAGCAAGATTTTTCTTTGGTTAAAGCATTGAAAGACTTCAGAGTATATATCCTTCACTCACACATCATTGCCTTTGTTCCTAATTCGGTGGTTAAAGACATTCTAACACAGGACCCAGATGGTAAGAGAGGTAAGTGGATTGCTGTTATTCTCGAATATGATTTAGAGATAAAACCGACTAAACTCATCAAAGGCCAGGGTCTAGCTAGATTAATGGCTGAATCCAATTTTGAAGTTCTTGATATTAATATGATTAATGCTTTGGACAGCCAAGGAGAATTCTCAACTCCCATTATTGAAAACCAATTTATGAATTCTCCTTGGTATGCTGATATCATTTATGTTTTGCTTAATTTAAATACACCTCTTGGTTTATCGAAAACAAAGGCAAGGTTCTTAAAACTAAAAGCAGTAAACTATTGCATTGTAGATAGGTGTCTTTATTGGAAAAATGCTAGTGGTATATTGCTTAAATGTTTGCCTGAGTTTGATGCAGAGAAGGTTAAGCAGGGATTTCATGAAGGAGAGTGTGGAGGCCATTTGTACTGGAAGTCAACAGCCAACAAAATTTTGAGGGTTGGTTTCTATTGGCCCACCCTTTTTCCTGATGTTCACAAAATGACAACTACTTGCCATAAATGCCAATTGTTTGAGGGCAAGAGAAAATTATTACCCCTTGCTCTGTATCCAATCACTGTTGAAGCTCCTTTTCAACAGTGGGGACTTGACGTCATAGGTGAAATCCATCCCTCATCTTCTGCCCAGCATAGATGGATCCTTACTGCCACAGACTATTTCACTAAATGGATAGAAGCCATTCCTTGTAGGCAAGCCAATGATTCAGTTATTATAAAGTTCATAGAAACCAATATCCTCTCCAGATTTGGTTGTCCTACCAAGATCATCACAGATAATGCAACAGCGTTTGGATCAAAGAAAATGGTTGACTTCTGTCATAAATACCAGATAACACTAGGGCATTCCACAGCCTATTACCCTCAAGGTAATGGACTTGCAGAATCTTCCAATAAAAGCTTAGTGAGCATAATCAAGAAACTGTTGGAAGACAATAAAAAGTCTTGGCACACAAAGCTAGTCCATGCACTTTGGGCTGACAGATTAACTTTGAAGAAATCTATTGGTATGTCACCTTTTCAGCTTGTGTATGGTACAGATGCAATCTTTCCTAATAGCCTTGGTGTACCAGTTATGAAGTTTATCCAAGAATTGTAGACTGAAGATAATGACATGATCAGAAGAATAAATCAGACCATTCATCTTCAGCAAATCAGAGAGGAAGTGTACAACAAAACATTGCAGAAACAGGACAGCATTAAGAAGCTTTTTGACAAAAGAACAAAGGCCAACAATTTCAAGATTGGGGACAAAGTTTTAAAGTGGGACTCAAAGAGAGAAGACAAGGGAAAGCATGGTAAATTTGACAATATATGGCTTGGCCCTTACTCTATTCATTCAGTTGCTGGAAACAATGCATTCTTCTTACAAGAGCTGGATGGAACAGATTTGTTTGGGGGTCCTGTCAATGGCAGGATGCTCAAGCATTACTTCTCTTGATTCATGATATATTTTTAAGCCTTCTTTTTTCTTTTTCTTTTTCTTTTCATTATAAATATTTCATCCACCATTGCATTCAAAGTTATGAAAAATCAAAAAACACAAAAACAAAGAAAGAAAGAAAAGAGGGCAGAAATGAAAAACAAGAAAGGCACAGCCCCATGCCAAAAAGAGAAATAAATCTGAAAGTGTGCAAGCTTAAATGCCACTCCTGCAAAACACACTTCTAGTTAGTCAAATTGTTTAATCTTGACTAATTAGCTTTCAATTTTCTGCTGATAGGGTAGTGAATTTGATTTTCCAAACTATTTAATCTTGGCTTATCAGTAGATAGATTAGGATAGAAATTAAAGGTTCAAACATGTTCAAAATCTGAACCAAAGTTTCCAAAGAGAGATGACTCAAAACTGTTTTATTTTTCTGAGTCATAAAAGAGAAAAACTGGTTCTTATTTGCCCAAAATCTGAATCAGATATCAAGAAAGAGACAACTCAAAACAAATTAAAAACAGAGCTGTAAAGAAAAAGAAGGCCATAATGAGAAACTTTCAGATCTTAAGCCTTCCATTTTGATTTAATTTTCCGCAAATAATAATCTATGTGCAGCTTGTTCTTATGCCATAGATCATAGTAAGTCAAACATCTCAATCTTGACTTGACTATTTTTAAATTTCTGTTGTAGAATTTAGAGAATGAAAGTTTGTTGGATTGTTTAATCCCAACAGACAGTAGACTAGGTAGAGAAATATATGAGCTCAACTATTTAATCTGAGTTCAGGGAGAAATAAGGAGTAGAAGTAGATTAGATTTCCTGCTTTCAAAAGAATAAAATGTTGTGAATAGAGTTTTCCAATCCAAGTGCACTCTGATGAAGAAAAAATGCTAGATCTGTAGGATTGGGTAGGTAGCAAGCTTGTTGATAAAGGTCCATTGCTTTCATGGCTGCCAAATATGTTTTTAGAGAAGATCATTCAATCACAGAAGGACAACCCAATGGATGAGGCAACTAGTCAGCCTCCCAGAAGTCAAGTCTGAATTCTTGATGCCTTCAAGAAGGCACCATCCCCAAGTGGAGCCACTGTTAGCCACCTATAATATTTTGTTATACCAAAATGTGGCTAAATATGTTTTGAGCCTTCAAGGAACAATTTTTCATTACTAAAATTTGTTGGCTCTCGAAGACTCCTTGTAGGCCTCATGCCTCTGTCCAAAATCTTCATCACTTTCCCTATTAATTCTGCTAATTTCCTGTAAGAAACTGCTGAAGAAACCATCATTTTTCCCCTTTCTCCCACTCATAACTAACCTTAATTTACTCCCCCTTTTTCTCCATGTTATTTCCCTACTTTTCATAAGTTTCTCCTTCCATTCATGAAAATCCTCCTGACATGGTTTAAAACTTCTTTTTTTGAGCTGTGCCGAAACCCCCAAATCCATTTAAAACCTTGAAATTTTTCATAAAAAACAAAGTTTCATTTCTATGGACCTAAGCCCCTTGGGCTAAGCCCTAAACCACTTCCCCACCATACGCTTTGGGTCTAGAACCACTTGCTAATACGTTAAGGTGCTAATCGCATCGGAAAGAATCAAAGACGCAAGTCTTTGCCATACTCCAAAAGTTCCGATTGCGATTAGCCTTGCTGCTTAAGACCCCCGATCATATTATTTTCATATAACCCTGAGCCCGCCCTCGGCACTTAAACCTTGTGAATATTTCATTTCCGACCCATTTTTCCTTTGTAAATTACAAAAACCCTCTTTTCTAAAGTTTTGATTTAATGAGCCAAAGTCACATGTTAAATATAAAATGGTTAGATTAAAAAGACCGATCGCGCAATCGCGATCGGAGAATTCAAAATGGGTTGATCGGAAAGACCAGGCCCGCGATTCCGATTGCGATTGGCCTTTGATGTACTAAGCCCCGGGCCCTTTGCGTTCCATATATCTGAAGGCCCCGCAGGCAGGCGCCTATCCTTTGTATATATTTTATTTCCGCCCTGATCCATTAAACCTTCGTTTATATTAAAAACTTGGGGTTTTGATATATTATCAGGGTTTCTGCCGGTTCGTTCTAAAAACTAATCTCCACCATTGATCGTAAGCCGATCAAACGGCCAGCGCCCAATCGCATCGGGGTTTTCCATCGCATACACTTGTTTGCACCTGCCGATCGGCCATCCCCCGATTCACTCTCCGCCGTCGATCTGATCTGCAGATCGACGGACAGTGCTTAATCGCATCGGAGTTTTCCATCGCATGCATTTATTTTTTCCCCCGATTGCTGTTCCTCCGATTCGCTCCCCGCCGTTGATCTAATCCTCGGATCCAATGGCTATCGCTTAATCGCCTCTCCCCTCCCGATTGCGCAATCGCATTGGAGTTTTTTGTTTAAATCACACTCTTTTCCTCATCCCTTCGATTGCGACTACCCCGATTCATTTCCCACCGTTGATCTGAATCTTAGATCGACGGTCTGCGCTAAATCGCATCGCATGTTTCAAATCGGTGCATTTTCTCGCTACCCCCGATTGCGATCCTCCGATTGAATCTGGACCGTCCACGTGTCCAGATCGGACGGTCCAAAATCACTCCGACTTGTTCATCTCCCCGCTCTCCTTTTCGCCTCTTCTACGCAAATCTCCACCGTTGGATGTTTTCATCTAATGGAGACGCTCCTCCCCCCGTGAAGCAGTTTTTCCCCAAAAATGCAGGATTTCTTAAAAAAATTGTTTGTGTTTTGCAGGTCCCAATGCTTTTTCCATTATAACAAAGGAAAATAAAAGCCGAGGGTGACGATCCTCTGGTCTTTCGTTTATCAAAGGGAAAGAGATATAGAGGGTTTGAAGACATGTTTCATCAATGCTTCATAGGCGTTGATGCCATACGAGCCCAGCGCGGCCCTGCACATCGACAAGACACTGTTTTATTAAAAACACAGTTGAAAGAGTATCAGTGTTGAAGAACAGAGCGCAGTAGAGCAGAAGATTGAAGACAAATTTAGGGATTACGACTAAGATTGACTATCAAAAGCCTAATCCCCAAATTAAACACAGTTAAAGAAAAATCATAAGCGTTTAAACAGACAGAAAGGCTTCCACCGTTTCAACTAAAGGCGAATTAATTCCTCAGCTACTGTAAAGGCCACCTGTTGCCTCAAACCATTCAAACCAAAGGCTGAGTTATTGAAGAAAATCAGATATCCTCCTCCAGCACAGCCAGGGAGTTACTTCTGCAAGGAAACCAATAAATAAATATCTGTAGAGTTACTCCAAAACATGCACAGAGCCTCAAAGTCAAACAAAGCTTCCACCGAGCTTTGATATTTATTGTGAAACAGTTAATGTAGTGATCCACCTGTAAATTTTTCCCTCGAGCCTCTCAAAGGGCCGAGAAGTCTTCACTCTGCATTAATTGTCCTTGAGATATTTTGTTAAAATCTCACCTCCTCATCTTCCTATAAGTACTTCTACAGAATATGAGAAATTGTTGGTTGCAGAACTTTGAAATACACTTGAGCTCGAGACTTCTATTTGTACATAGTGTTCACTGGCCCTTGAAGCTCTGTTTGCGCTAGAGTAGTTAGGTTGAAATAGTGAAGATGATTGCTGAACTGAAACATTGGACTTGAAGATTGTAACTAGTTTGACATCAATATAAAAGCTGTTTCTTGGGATCCTGGTCTTTATCACTGGTGAAGTGGTTCTTTCTTTGTTAATCGTTTTCCTTCTATGTATGCCATATTGTTCATTTTCCCTCTGTAAAGAACAGTTTAAACAGGGTTAGGATTTTCTGTATAGCAGTAACCTTCTCTGGCTGAGAAATCTTTATCTTAATGTCTTCTTCAGATTTGTTTATTTAAGAATGATTCAATACAGTTTAAACAGTTAGGAATGTTGGCGTTCCCTCGTCCTTCTGTTTGCTCAAACATTGTTCTCAAATTTTATTTCCATTATTTGCTATTAAAGTTAGACTAGAGAAGATATGGTTTGCCCTGATTCCTAGATTCTTTTCTCCAAAGGCAGATTCTGAAAGTTTCCCTTGGTGTTGACTGAAAGCAGACTAGGTTTAAAAGTACTTTATCTGATCTTAAGTTACACTCTGTTTTTCTTATGTGTTTCATACTTTCTGAAGGTAATTATGTGGATTACTGGATTGTTTTTCAATTAAGCTGCTTTAATAAAAACTTGCCCAAGAAGTCTATGGTTAGCCCTGTCCTTGGTTGGTTTTAAAACAGTTACTTAAGAGGCTTTTCTTGTTTGGACTGACTATAAATCCTCTGAGAAATTATTATCAATTTCCACCCCTCCAACATTTTAATGTTTCCATTTCATCATTTTAATCTCAATAATCTTGTGGTATAGATGACTTGCCCCTTGGATCACACTTGATGTTGTTGTTCAATTAAAGCCCAGATATGACTCCATAGCCCAATGGACTAAAAACCAGCGTTATATCTATCTATCTGCCAAAACTGTTCTATTTGCTTGCAACTTCTCACTTTTGAAACTTTTTTGCACTTAGGACTTTCTCCTCAAGTAACATTTCATGCTCAACCATCCAAAACAAAACAAAACCTTTGGCCTTCATAAAACATCTTTAAGCTCTTTTTATTATCCTTCTCTCAATTTATACTCGAGAGAAAAGCCAAACGCTAAATTCCTTGTATACTTATATGATGAGCGCAAAAGTGATACAACTACCCTATCCTCCAACTCCAAATAAGGCATCTCACCAAATCACAATATACTCTACTCACATCCATGTTCTATATAAACAAGTTGACTATTATCCAAAAAATTTTGAAGATAAAAAATAAGATACCTAGAAAAGGAAGAAAGAAGGAAGACTACCAACACCTTTCCAACATGCCACACTAAAGAAAATCGATGTTGTAATAGCCCCTACAGGGGCATTCCCCTCCAAATGATTTCATAGCAAGGATACACTTCCAAGTATCCAAATCAATCAAACCAAACACTCACTCATTCTTGGGAAATTGACCCTCTCTCCACCATGCTTTGACCATAAATAGGAATGTGAGATGTATTCCAAATACCACCATTGTGCTTACCTAGGAAAACTAAAACTAACGTGAAACATAATACATCCTCCCGATCACTGTTAATTACTAGAAAATTAGATCCTTATGTTGTTGGACATGATGCTTAGCTTGAAACTGTTGCAAACACCAGTCCCACATAGCATCAATTGAAAGCCTCACTCCAAATAAGTCCAAGCTACAAGAACTTGTTTCCTATACCCATCTAATATAATAGTAGCTCCATGCATGACAAGATTCAATTAACATTCATTATTCACCTTTATTTCAGATCACAAGAAATTTTTTCAAATTAGAATCGCATTATGTAATCGATTATGCATAATGTTATTCATGCATACCTTTGTTGCATTCAAGGCATCTTCCACTCTTAACTTCTTTTCCTTCAACTCTGTCTCTATTTTTTCTCCCACCTATCAAAAATTATGAACACAATAATATACCCTCCATTCTTACTTTAGACAAATATACATTTAAATGCAGTCAACAACATCCATCATCTAGATTCAGATTGATATAATGCCAATAACAGGGAATTGTTACAGATATATACCATAAATTCAACCATGCCAAACTTTACTTGGATAACAACAACTCCACCAGAAAGCTTGGTAATTCTTTCATTCAATTTTCCCTTTTCGTAGTCTTGTTCTGCAACCTTCAAAGAAAGTGAGAATGGTATCATTGGTGAAAACCTTTGATAAAATAGGTTGATAGGGAACTCAACTATTACTTCAAACATATTCTGATATTAAAGAAACCTTCATTTATTCAAATTTAAAGTGTGTAATTATTGTTACATGTTACTTTAGAGGCACATATATTAAAATTATTAATCGTGCATGAAAATTGTTGCTTTCTACACTCCTGTCTTAACAAATCACAAGTAAAATTTGAGATTAATACCATCATCATGAATGATATTAATGAGGAGATCCCTCCCCACAAGGCGATGTCCAATTTACAATATATGGTGGCTATACATAGAAAACAAGAAAATAATTTCAAGCCTCCATTTGGATAAAGAAACCTATTTTTAAGTTATAGAGAAATAACACACCTCAATCAAGATTCTAATTTGAGACATTCTTTTATTAACAACTTCCTGAGTGCTCCCTATCACCAACTATAGTTGTTGAATCCTTGGTAAGTACCACCTTCACAACATTACCCAGAACCTCACTTCCAACATTATCCAAGGGAAAATCCAACTTCGTCCCTAATAACAGTGCCTGCACAAAGAAAGAATAGACGAAACAATATTTACATTGATCGATTGATCGCATTACATGATGCAACGGTTACTCCTGTCTTTATAGCATTCATGGAAACATCAATGAGGAAGAAAAATACAACAAGCATTGGATCCATAACCATGTACTCTTTTGTGGCAACAAATTTAGTTGTGCCTCTGTAGAGCTCTGGCCTTTCATCCACATCACAACAGCTTCCATTTGGACCCAAACTAATATGATATTCTCGGGGTGTCTCATTGTTGAATCTACACAAATTCCAGACAAAACTTCTACCCTAATAAATGAATCTTATAAGAGGATTTATGTATCCTTTTGATCATATTACCCCCCCCCCCTTTTTTTCTAAAATTTTGTCAGGCAGCCCCATAAAACCATTCGAAACCCTCTCCTTTAGCCTTGAAAGTCTATGTCTGGGCCTGAAAAGCTCAGTATCCACCTATCGTTGCCCTCTCTCGGCCTCAGAATTACATAAAAAAGGCCGCAAACTCAGATCTGAAAATATAAAAAGGCCCAGTCCCTTTCGATCTTGAGCCCCTCAGGTTTTCGCTCCATATAACCCAGGCGCTCGACCGAGTGCTAAGCTCTATAGGCGCTTGTCAAACGAATATCGGGCGTTCTCCGAACCGTCGATTTGTACAGATTAGACGACGATCATTCATCTCTGTCGTACCCATAACCCACCTGCATGCCGTCCGATCAAATGATGAAATCAACGGTATGCAGCCTATCTATCCTTGGTGGTCCCCGCCCCGCATCCACTGTTCCAAAACTGCCTGGTATCCATCGCACTGCCTTTTGGCGGTAGGCGGTAATTCCCGCTCGACCAGAGATTCCACTCAGCGCTCGCCACGTGTCCCAGCGCACGGCTCCAAAACCGCTCTCTATCGCGCATTATTATTCGACTAAAGTCATGCAGCGATATTCATCGCAGCCGTCAGATTCGAGGGTCCTCATCCAACGACAATCGTTCTTCGAAACTGCACAGAAGTTAACAAGGGGGAACCGCGCCCCTGGCCCATTGTTTATCGCCTTTGATGCCTTTTCCATCGTCAATCTCCTCCTGAGATCGGACGGTCAGGATTCGTTCACCCCTCACTTTGACCGACCCCCACGGTCAATACTCCACGTCATCCGTTCCCGCTGTCTCGATGTCGTACCACCTGTCCCTCAGTCTTTCCCCACGTGTTCTCCACCACCTAGACCTATATTGATTCACTTATTCATTTCTTATATATGTCCACGATCGTGATCGTTTTTCGCCAACCTTCTCCATTGTCACCTCCCTCCGTCACGCTGCATTTCCCACCATTGTTCTGCATTTCTCGACCACTCCACCATGTCGCGTTGTCTCATCATGATCCTCACTGTGTTCACCCTTCCGTGCATGGTTTTCTTTAACAAATTCGTGGGTTTTGCAGGTTCGCAGCGGTGGAGAATTATCATAAATTTCCGCATCCATTACAAGAGCCGAGCACACGTCAAAGGACCATGTTCAGAGCAGAATTATGAAAAAGTCCCCGGAAGCCAAATTGACAAGACTGCAATTTAAGAGGTAGGGTTCAAATCTATCAAACCTTGCAGGGACATTCAAGCCGCCGATTTCACGAATGAAGATATTAATGGGGTAGATGAAGAATATCAGTGTTCAGCAGAGAATTAAAGGCAGATAACTGAAGACTTTGAGGGCCTTGTCCTAGCCTTTGAAGCAGAGTACCAAATTGAAGATCTTGCAAATCATTCGAAAGATTTATACACAGAAAACAATGTCCTCAAGGTTTTATTTCAACGGAGTTTTCTTCCCAGGAAAGGACGGATATTTGTGTGATTTTACTACCTTACCGTGTCCCGGGAGAGATTTCTGCCCAGTGCATTTATTTCAGTTAGCAGGCCACAGAGTACAAACAGCACAGCACAGTCATTCAACAGTATGGGCGCAAATGTTTCCACCATTTTGATTTAATTATGAAAATTAAATGTTCATCACCTGCCTCTTTTATGTTTCGGGTTTTCACCTATAAAAACCAGGAAGAAACGCATTGTAAAGGTTCCAGATTTTTATCAGAAAATTATGCAGTGAAAGGCTCTTTTTTCATACATTTTGTGAAACTCTTGTATGAAGGCTCAGAGCCCATAGGGTCTCAGTGAGGAGGAGTTCTGTCTGTCAAAGAGGATTCTGGTCTTTGGTATTTCACAGTCTGTAACTCTCTTTTATATGTTATTTAATATATCATTTCATCTCATTCATCTTTCCTGTATCATGTTTTGGAATGCGAGTGGCTCACTGATTTCTGGTAAGGATTCATCCTAGTTGATGCCCATACTTAGATTATTCAAGCGCTTTAAATATGGCTCATGCATGATATTATGTTCCATTACTCATCTAAACCGTGATTCTGCTAAATTAGTTGCTTTGGGAGGGTGCTTTTAAAATGCTATTATCATGTATGGATTCTTAGATTGGTAAGCCCATGCATGGTGGTATTGTATATCTGAGTATCAGCTCAATGTTGACTAATATCTTCTCATTATTTCTTTCACTACATACACCTTCTGATAATTTATGTCTGTGAGGTATTTCTGAATCAGCCCGCTTTACAGTAAACTGCCTCTGAATTGTCTGTGGCTTTAGTATTAGAGTTCTGCATCTTGCCTCTGTAGTATCTCCTTTCCTGCATCGGTTTATGAGATTTTGGTCCCATCCTATATTAATTTTCCCTGTTTACAGGAGATAGCATGAGAGCTGAAGCTGACAACTTCACACACTACATTATATGCTCCTTGCTATGCTAAGATGTCCTAGGCACTGGTTTATCACAACTCTAGGCTATCTCTAGGAGCGACAACATCTTTCTGGCGCCGTTTCTGGGGACGAATTTAAGAAAATCAGAATCCCTGGGCCTCGACAAAATCATGTTCACTCTCTAAGTAGGTGAGCACAAAGAGTTGAGAGTTGTATATCCCTCACCTTGGCGAATCCATATTTGTTATTTGATAAATCTATTTGCAGTCCTGGCTCCTCGTAAGCCACACCTGAGGTCAGATTCGTCCAAGCCGAAGACACCTTCAGTGTCTGACCCTGAACAGATTATACATAGAAGAAATTGGAGAGAAAGGAAATCAACCCGTTCCCAAACTCCTGAAGTGTCCATAGAAGATTTTCCTTCCTCCTCCTCTCAAGATTCTCAGTTGAAAATTCCCGACTCCACTGTGGGAGATACTGATTATTATTACTCAGACAGTCCACCCCGAGAGGGTATCAGAAGTAAAAACAGTCTTCATCCTACTCCTGAGGTTGAAGAGGTCAAGGAAGTAACCGAAGTATCTGCTGTTAATAGACCTTTGTTCCCCTCAACCCCTCAAGCTTAAGTTGAGTATATTCCTATCATTGTTCATACTCCACTTCCTCCTCTTCCTACTCTGACTCATCAAACTATTGCACTACCTCCACCTCCTCCAATGGCTAATGTTCCGGCCTTTTTGATGAATAAATATGCTCCCCTGGCATTACCCCAGGTGCTGAATGATATGCCCCAGGATTATTTGAAGGTCTTGCCCAGATTCAATGGAGAAAATAAAATCGATGCTTAGAAACATCTTGAGACTTTCTGCTCTTTTGCAGAGAAATTTAATGTTGAACATTTAGATGTGGTCTTAAGGCTGTTTGTGCAATCTCTAGATGGTGAAGCTCGAAAATGGTTCAAGACATTGGCTGGCCGTTCTATTACCACTTGGGATAACATGGAAGACACTTTTCTCAGGAAATGGGGAGAAAAGAAAGATCATGGAAATTCTCTCATTGAGTTCAATACACTAAAGAAAAGACACAATGAAGGAGTGTCAGAATTTATCAAGAGATTTAATAAATTATATCTAAGTCTCCCTGCTGATATGAAACCCCATCAAACTGCTGCTAAAGTTGTTTTTGTAGCAGCCTTTGATTCAGAATTTGGCTTCTCTCTCAGAGAAAGAAAGCCTGCCACCCTGGACGATGCTCAGGCAGATGCATTAGAGTTGGAAGAAAACTTTGCCTCCACTGGCAAGTCAAAAGGAAGACCTGAACAAGATAGCAGAATAAGGGGCAAAGAAGAGGTGTCTACTTCTAGTCAGGACAGAGACTCAGACAAAATGGAAGAAATGAGAAAATTGATTAAGAAAATGGTCAAGTTGGAATTGGAAGCCAAGAATTCAGCCTTCAGAAATTTTCAGAATGCTCCAAACAGAGGATACAATCCTTAGTATAGGAAATAACCCTTGCAAATATTGCCAAGGGAAGCAAAGGAGCAACAGGATCAAGTGCCACACCCATTGTACCTGGAAGGTCCAGTAGATGACTCCACTGAGGACATTGCCTATAGACTGGAAGATGAAAATCTTGCCTTTTCAAATAGTGATGGGGAAGAAGGCCCTTTGCAAGGGAATGATGAAGTTGGGCGTTCATTGTAGGAAGAAGAAAAGACCAGAGACACAGATGAAGCAGAATTTGATCATTATTGTAAACTATTTGATGATTTCATGCAAGCACATTTCAATAGAAGATATGATCTCAGATCTTCTAGGAAGAGGACTCGTACTGAAGAGCAAGAAGAAGAGTTACCCCAGAATGAAGCACCTGCTCAGGAGGAATCAACGATGCAGAAAGCTACAGACAAAGGTAAGCAATCTCTAAATAAACCCTTGCAGTCTAAAGATCAAATTCCTTCCCCTTCAAAGGTAGTTATTCCTCCTAATACCGAATCTGTGTCAAAAGAAGCCCAACCCCCAGCTGAAAATAAAGAGTCAAAAGAGGTTGTGATAGAAAAGTCCCCTCCCGCTTTCAGTCTGCAAAAGGAACTTGAAAAGGTCAAAATCCCAGTTCCCTTGACTAAACTGTTGAACCAACCAGCATATCAATCTCAAGTCACATCTTTCATGCTCCCTCCAGAAGCACCAATCATCCCAGATAGTCTCAACCTTCAAGAAGAAAGACCCATGGTAGTTTTTGGCCCACATGTCGAGGAAGTAGATCCTTCTACTCCTCCCTTCTATGTGTCTCTAGTGATCCATGACTTGCTATTACATAATTGTATGATAGATTCTGGAGCTTCCCACAATCTTATGCCTCTGTCAGTCATGGAACAACTGGGTTTACAAATCACACGTCCATATAAAGACCTCTACTCATTTGATTCCAAAAGAGTTAAATACTTGGGGATGATCAAAGATTTAGTAGTCAATTTGGCCCAAATCCTAGCAAAAAGTGTGGTAATGGACATAGTGGTGGTTGACATTCCAGCTCGCTTTGGTATGTTGCTATCGAGGTCCTGGGGAACAAAAATTGGTGGATCAATCAAGTTAGATTTAACATTTTCCACTATCCCAGTTTTTGGTGGCCAAGAGAGGAGACTATACAGGGAGACTAGGTTTGTCAAGATGGTGACTAAGGCTGACAATTCTGTGAATTCACCAGTCTACTGTAAGGAAGGAGATTTCTCATGCTTGATGCTGGAATAAGATCAAGATTATGCTCATGAACCAGCCTTCTGTCAGATCAAGACCGAGCAACCCTCAGAAAACATGGAAGCAAGAATATGGACACTCCATTTTGATGGAGCAAATTCGAGAGAAGGAAATGGAGCTGGAGTGCTACTGATTTCTCCTGCAGGCAAATGGATTCCACTGTATTTTAAACTAGAATATGAAGCCACAAATAATGTGGCTGAATATGAAGCACTTCTGTTGGGATTGAAGATAGCCAGAAATATGAATATACAAAGTTTAAAAGTTTTGGGAGATTCAGAACTGGTGGTTAGACAAATCAGGAATCAGTGTCAGACCAAACATCCTAGGCTGAGGGCTTATAGGAATGAAGTTTGGGACATGATAGAAAATTTCTTCCTGGCATTCAATATCCAGTTCATGCCCCGAGAACAGAATAAGATGGTTGATTCCCTTGCTGTGGCTGCTAGCACATTTCGACCACCTCAGAACCCTCTTTTAAGGTATGAAGTTGAGGTGCGCTATCGACCTTCAATCCCAGATAACATCAAACACTGTCAAGTATTTGAGGATGAAGAGAAGATGAAGAGATTCCTGGAAATAGTGGGAGAATTCTCCAATATGGAGATTGATGATGCAGAAGAGGTTGAGTCTGAAGATACTCCAGAAAGAAATTGGGAGGAGAAAATGGCAGGTAATAAAGTGTTGCAGTTAAAGGGAAATGTTATACCTAGAGGGCTGGTGCCTCTAGAAAGATTATTTGACAATAATGATGTCCCACTGCAGCCAAGAAAATTGGTAGAAGAAAATTAGGTGGAAGACCTGAATTTGGGTACCGAGGCTGAACCCAAAATTGTTAAACTGTCCAAGAAAGTCCCTGAAGAATATAAAAAGCTATATCAGAAATTATTCCAGTCTTACAGAGATGTGTTTGCATGGTCCTATCAGGACTTGAAAACTTTTGATATCAGTATTATGCAACACAAAATTCCATTGAAGGCAGATGCAAAGCCCCATAAGCAGAAGCTCAGAAAAATCAATCCCCTGTTGCTGCCTTCTATTGAGAAAGAAATCAAGAAGTTGCTAAAAACCAAAATAATTGTGCCATTAAGGTACTCTGAATGGGTGGCAAACCTTGTCCCTATAAGAAATAAGAATGGAGAAATAAGGCAGTGTGTGGATTTCAGAAATTTAAATAGAGCATCCTTAAAGGATAATTATCCACTTCCCAAAATGGATTACATCCTGCAGAAAGTGGTTGGATCTTCTAGGATGTCAATGATGGATGGATTCTCTGGTTATAATCAGGTGGCTGTACTTCCAGAGGATCGAAAGAAGACTGCTTTCACCACACCATGGGGTACATTTATGTATGCCAGGATGCCTTTTGGATTGGTTAATGCAGGGGCCACGTTTCAAAGGGCAATGGACATTGCTTTTGTCGGGGAGCAGGATAAATTCTTGGTGGTCTACCTCGATGATATCACTGTATTTTCCAAGAATGATGCTGAGCACATTGAACATTTGCGGAGAACTTTTGAGAAATGCAAAAGGTATGGCCTCTCTCTGAATCCTCAAAAGTCTTTATTTGCCTTAGAAGAGGGAAAGCTTTTAGGCCATATTGTTACCAAATATGGGGTGAAGATAGATCCCAAGAGGGTAGAAGTTATAAACAGTATTGATTTTCCCATAAATAAGAAAGAAGTACAAGTATTCCTTGGACGCATTAATTTCCTAAGAAGGTTTATCCCTAACTATGCTGAGATAGTTAGGCATATAACAGACATGCTCAAAAAGAATAATGAGGTAAAGTGGTCACAAGAATCACGGGAGGCATTTACCAGGATAAAGAATGCTTTTGCGGAAGCCCCTGTGTTGGCTGGACCAGATTATGATAAACCTTTCATGATCTTCTCTTTTGCATAACCTCATACAATAGCAGGAGTATTATTGTAGAAAAATGAGGAAGGTTATGAGCAGCCTATTGCCTTTTTCAATCAGGTGCTCCGTGATGCAGAATTAAAATACAACATATTGGAAAAGCAAGCATACGCTCTAGTGAAATCCCTCAAAGCATTCTGTGTATATATCTTACAGTCTCACATCACTCCATTTGTGCCTGCAGCTGCTGTAAAAGATATTATTATTCAGGGAGACAGTGAAGGAAAAAGGGGTAGGTGGATTGCCAAAATATATGAGTATGACTTAGACATACGCCCTACTAAGCTCATCAAAGGACAGGGGCTTGCCAGAATGTTATCTGAATCAAACTATCAAGCCCTGGGCATAAATTTGTTCATTATAGCAGGTGAGGAATCTGAGGAGAAAGAAGAAAGACATGGAATTGGAGTAGCTACTCCAGAAACACATGTAAAGTACCTCACCAGTCCGTGGTACAAAGAGATAGTAGAATATCTCCTCACCCTCAGCTGCCCTCCAAGTTGTGACAAAACTAAATACAGAGCGCTGAGATTGAAATCACAGAAATATATAGTCACCAATGGCCGGCTATACTGGCGAGATCCCTCAGGTATCTTACTCCTGTGCCTCACAGAAAATGAAGCAGAGAGTATTATAGCAGAATTTCATGAAGGGATCTGTGGAGGTCATTACAGCTGGAGGGCCACAGCTCATAAAATTCTGAAAGCTGGCTTCTATTGGCCAAAGCTTTTTGGGGATGTTTTTACCAGGGTGAGAGCATGTGATAAATCTCAGAAGTTTGCTGAGAGACAGAAATCAACATCATTTCCCCTGATTCTAGTGCATGTGGATGAACCATTCAAACAATGGGGTATTGATTTTATAGGTGAAATACATCCCCCATCAAGTGGCCAACATAAATGGATATTAACAGCCACCGATTATTTCACCAAATGGGTGGAAGCTATACCTGCAAGAAATGCTACAGACGCTGTGATCATAAAGTTCATGGAAGAAAACATCATATCCAGGTTTGGTTGTCCTGCTAGGATAGTGACTGATAATGCACAGGCCTTCAAGTCCATAAAGTTCGTAAATTTCTGCCAGCAATACAATATCACACTAAGTCACTCTATAGCATACTATCCACAAGGAAATGGCTTGGCAGAGTCTTCAAATAAAACTCTGGTGAGGGCCTTGAAGAAGACTATCAATGAGAATCAGAAGAATTGGGATTCCCAACTGAAATTTGCTCTATGGGCTAATAGAATCACCAGCAAGAGAGCAACTGGGAAATCTCCCTATGAATTGGTATATGGACGAGCAGCAGTTTTTCCTGTACAACTAGCTTTACTAGTGGCCCGCTTCATGCAAGAAAGCCAAGAGGAACCTGATGATATGATCAGGAGAATCAATCAATTGGTGGAATTAGAAGAAACACGGGGCCAGGTTAATCAGAGATTAATTTTGAAGATTGCAACAAGAAACAGTGAAGGAGGAATCCTGAAACATCATTCCTGATCCTAGTTGGAAAGTGATCACCTAAACTAGGTGGGGCCCACACAGGTGATTTTTGTCGCAAAGTCTATTTTTAGACATGTCGATCATATTCTATGATTTGCAGGATGCTATTTGTGGATGGTTGGTCAAGTTGGAAAAATAGATGGATTTCTATTTTTAGACATATTGGGCAGAATCTATTTTTAGATTGCCAGTCTAAAAATAGATATGTCGAATATTATTAGCTCTTAATAATATTTGGACTCTAAACATTATCTTATTCTCTTGGAGCACTTCAATTAAGTGCACGAAGTTGCTGGTATCTTGAAGGAATTACGCTATTCCTAAGGGTTTACTGGAGCTATTGCATGGAGGACTTCAGTTATAACTCATGTGACAGAGTTTGATGGAGTTGTAGAAGTAGTTGGTGGAGTTGTGTTCAGTTTAACTCAGTTAGACACAGTTGGGCTAGTTGTATCTAGTCTAACTAATTAATACACTAGTGATGAGTGGTGTGAATTAATTATTAATTAATTCACTAATTATTAACTCATTAATCAACTAAAGAATACACCAGTTAACTACAGTGCATGGACAGTTTCAGTGGAGACCAGTGGAGAGATAGGTGAAAGGGAAAGATAGACTATTTGTTGTGACTACTAGTGATGCATGAATTGCATCTATATATACATTGGAGTTTCCAATGATAATCATGCAGTCAATGAGAGTGGCATCACATCGAATTGGTCTTTGTAATCAGCTTGGATTGCGCAGTGGAGGCAGGCTAGCAGGAGGGCAAGATCGGTGCATGGATTTGCAAGATTGTTCCTAATTAGTGTATGATGATTGTACTGTATTGAGAGCTTGTGATAAGCTTTGTATGCTTGTATGAGATTGTCATATGATCTCCATGATATACATAATATATAGTTGGGGTTTTCAGCTTCAGGCTTTCCCGTTAAACAATTGTGCTATGTGTGTTTTTATTGCTTCATGTGTTTTGCAATTGTTGATTAAATTTCCGCAAGAATTATAGTGGAAGGATTATGTATTTTGCAAGAAGATAAATATTGTGAGATCAGGAGAATCCGGATATATACATGTGTAGTGTATATAATTTCTACATGGTATCAGAGCTGTGTTATACATTTTCTACATGGAATGAGAGCAGGAATTTTTGGGTCCGCGAATTTGCAGAGAATATCTGAAATTTTTGGTGTAATATTTTCAGAAAAAAATAGCATGTTTGGATTCCTTGCGAAAAAACATCCAAATTGAAAGAAAAAAAATCGGTCGATTCGGAGTTCGGATGAGGGAGATATCGTCGATTTAAAATCAGCTCTTTTGTTAGAAAATTTTGCGACGACGAGACAATTGCAATGTGCGCGAGCCAAGAATCTACATGCAATGAGGTACAAGTTGCATGTAAAGCTTTGAGGAGTAAAGCAGAGGTTAGTGACTTGGTGGTTGAGAGGGAACCTCTCAACATGCAGCGTGAGAAGCAGTGTCAGAAGGTTGTGGAGCAACCACAACTGGAGATGCAGAAGAATATTTATAGATTTGATGTAGATGGGATTTCTACGGAGCTTCCTACTGTTGGGAAGTACAAGAAAGACATGCAATTGAAGCTTGAGAGGGAGCTGGATTTGCATGCAGGTAAGAGTGAACCTCGAGATGTGGAGCAGCCACAAGATGAGGATCATGGATTGGGAGCAACCACTCATGCAGAGAAATTTCGTTCCAGATGGGCAGAGGGAGTGCATGCAGCTATACCACCAGGTGAGAGGTGGGGCGACATGCATGAGTAATCCTAAGAGAATATTTCTGGGCAGGATTCATGGATATGGTGTGGATCTCATGAATTTAACCTGGCTACGTGGTGCCCACAGAGCAGCAGTAGCATGATCAGTTGGATTGATGCAGGCAGATCAAAGTGACAGTGTCGGATATTGGAGTGCGATTCAGAGTTGACAGCAAGTGCAAAGTGCATGGGTGCAGAGTTCAACAGCGCAGTGGTTCCTGAAGACATGTGCAGTTGGTACCAGCAGAGGTCGAAGACTTTGATAGATGCATTATACTGATTGAGTTGTTTGGAGCCTATTCAGTTTCGGAAGAGTTGCAGAGCAGATGCATGGAGTTGCATGGCGCTTGCAAAGGTTGCAAGGCGAATGCATGGAGTTGCATGTCGCATGCAAAGACAGTCCTTTCTTGTTGAGAGGGAGTGTTGAAGATTGCAACAAGAAACAGTGAAGGAGGCATCCTGAAACATCATTCCTGATCCTAGTTGGAAAGTGATCACCTGAACTAGGTGGGGCACACACAGGTGATTTTTGTCGCAAAGTCAATTTTTAGACATGTCGATCATATTCTATGATTTGCGGGATGCTATTTGTGGATGGTTGGTCAAGTTGGAAAAATAGATGGATTTCTATTTTTAGACATATTGGGCAGAATCTATTTTTAGATTTCTAGTTTAAAAATAGATATGTCGAATATTATTAGCTCTTAATAATATTTGGACTCTAAACATTATCTTATTCTCTTGGAGCACTTCAGTTAAGTGCATAGATGTGGCACAGGAGCTGACAGAAGGAATTGTGCTATTCCTAAGGGTTTACTGGAGCTATTGCATGGAGGACTTCAGTTAGAACTCATGTGACAGAGTTTGATGGAGTTGTAGAAGTAGTTGGTGGAGTTGTGTTCAGTTTAACTCAGTTAGACACAGTTGAGCTAGTTGTATCTAGTCTAACTAATTGATACACTAGTGATGAGTGGTGTGAATTAATTATTAATTAATTCACTAATTATTAACTCATTAATCAACTAAAGAATACACCAGTTAACTACAGTGCATGGACAGTTTCAGTGGAGACCAGTGGAGAGATAGGTGAAAGGGAAAGATAGACTATCTGTTGTGACTACTAGTGGTGCATGAATTGCATCTATATATACATTGGAGTTGCCAATGATAATCATGCAGTCAATGAGAGTGGGATCACATTGAATTGGTCTTTGTAATCAGCTTGGATTGCGCAGTGGAGGCAGGCTAGCAGGAGGGCAAGATCAGTGCATGGATTTGCAAGATTGTTCCTAATTAGTGTATGATGATTGTACTGTACTGAGAGCTTGTGATAAGATTTGTATGCTTGTATGAGATTGTCATATGATCTCCATGATATACATAATATATAGTTGGGGTTTTCAGCTTCAGGCTTTCCCGTTAAACAACTGTGTTATGTGTGTTTTTATTGCTTCATGTGTTTTGCAATTGTTGATTAAATTTCCGCAAGAATTATAGTGGAAGGATTCTGTATTTTGCAAGAAGATAAATATTGTGAGATCAGGAGAATCCGGATATATACATGTGTAGTGTATATAATTTCTACAATTAATAGAATATCAAGGGAAAATGAAACACATTTTTTATCAGCACACAAAAGACAGGAAGCTGCATATTGGTGATTTGGTGCTCAGGTGGAATGTTCGGAGAGCTGAGAAAGGTAAACATGGCAAATTCGACCCCCTCTGGTTTGGTCCCTTCAAAATTGTGGAACAGGGGGGCAATAATACTTTCAGGTTGGAGAATTTACAGGGCGACTTGCTGGATACCCCTGTAAATGGTCAATTTCTCAAGCCCTACTTTCAGTTCTGATTCAGGCAAAGACGGCCTGATGTATCATATTGTATGATAGTTTCCTTTTTGTTTTGTGTTCAAATAATGTTGGTGTTGTGATGAACGATAAAGTGAAAAATGGAGGTGCTGGAGAGCAGAGTCTACATACATGATGATCAGAGGGTCTGCGAGTTCTCGACATGTCCAAGAATGAACGTGTCGTCCCCAAGTGGAGCCGATGTTGATCATATTAGCCTCCCCCCTTTTTTTTTTCTAAAATTTTGTCAGGTAGCCCCATAAAACCATTCGAAACCCTCTCCTTTAGCCTTGAAAGTCTATGTCTAGGCCTGAAAATCTCAATATCCACCTATCGTTGCCTTCTCTCGGCCTCGGAATTACATAAAAAAGGCCGCAAACTCAGATCCGAAAATATAAAAAGGCCCAACCCCTTTCGATCTTGAGCCCCTCAGGTTTTCGCTCCATATAACCCAGGCGCTCGACCGAGTGCTAAGCTCTATAGGCGCTTGTCAAACGAATATCAGGCGTTCTCTGAACCGTCGATCTGTACAGATTGGACGACGATCATTCATCTCTGTCGTACCCATAACCCACCTGCCTGCCGTCCGATCAAATGATGAAATCAACGGTCCGCAGCCTATCTATCCTTGGTGGTCCCCGCCCCGCATCCACTGTTCCAAAACTGCCTGGTATCCATCGCACCGCCTTTCGGCGGTAGGCGGTAATTCCCGCTCGACCAGAGATTCCACTCAGCGCTCGCCACGCGTCCCAGCGCACGGATCCAAAACCGCTCTCTATCGCACATTATTATTCGACTGAAGTCACGCAACGATATTCACCGCAGCCGTCAGATCCGAGGGTCCTCATCCGATGACGATCGTTCTTCGAAGCTGCATAGAAGTTAACAAGGGGGAACCGCGCCCCTGGCCCACTGTTTATCGCCTCTGACGCCTTTTCCATCGTCGATCTCCTCCCGAGATCGGACGGTTAGGATTCGTTCACCCCTCACTTTGACCGACCCCCACAGTCAATACTCCACGTCATCCGTTCCCGCTGTCTCGGTGTCGTACCACCTGTTCCTCAGTCTCTCCCCACGTGTTCTCCGCCACCCAGACCTATATTGATTCATTTCTTCATTTCTTATATATGTCCACGATCGTGATCGTTTTTCGCCAACCTTCTCCATTGTCACCTCCCTCCGTCACGCTGCATTTCCCACCATTGTTCTGCATTTATCGATCGCTCCACCATGTCGCGTTGTCTCATCATGATCCTCACTGTGTTCACCCTTCCGTGCATGGTTTTCTTTAACAAATTCGTGGGTTTTGCAGGTTCGCAGCGGTGGAGAATTATCATAAATTGCCGCATCCATTACAAGAGCTGAGCACACGTCAAAGGACCATGTTCAGAGCATAATTATGAAAAAGTCCCCGGAAGCCAAATCGACAAGACTGTAATTTAAGAGGCAGGGTTCAAATCTATCAAACCCTGCAGGGACATTCAAGGCGCCGATTTCACAGATGAAGATATTAATGGGGCAGATGAAGAATATCAGTGTTCAGCAGAGAATTAAAGGCAGATAGCTGAAGACTTTGAGGGCCTTGTCCTAGCCTTTTGAAGCAGAGTACCAAATTGAAGATCCTGCACATCATTCGAAAGATTTATACACAGAAAACAATGTCCTCAAGGTTTTATTTCAACGGAGTTTTCTTCCCAGGCAAGGACGAATATTTGTGTGATTTTACTACCTTACCATGTCCCGGGAGAGATTTCTGCCCAGTGCATTTATTTCAGTTAGCAGGCCACAGAGTACAAACATCATAGCACATTCATTCAACAGTATGGGCGCAAATGTTTCCACCATTTTGATTTAATTATGCAAATTAAATGTTCATCACCTGCCTCTTTTACTATGTTTCAGGTTTTCGCCTATAAAAACCAGGAAGAAACACATTGTAAAGGTTCCAGATTTTTATCAGAAAATTATGCAGTGAAAGGCTCTTTTTGCATACATTTTGTGAAACTCTTGTATGAAGGCTCAGAGCCCATAGGGTCTTAGTGAGGAGGATTTCTGTCTGTCAAAGAGGATTCTGGTCTTTGGTATTTCACAGTCTGTAACTCTCTTTTATATGTTATTTAATATATCATTTCATCTCATTCATCTTTCCTGTATCACGTTTTTGAATGCGAGTGGCTCACTGATTTCTGGTAAGGATTCATCCTAGTTGATGCCCATACTTAGATTATTCAAGCGCTTTAAATATGGCTCATGCATGATATTCTGTTCCATTACTCATCTAAACCGTGATTCTGCTATATTAGTTGCTTTGGGAGGGTGCTTTTAAAATGCTATTATCATGTATGGATTCTTAGATTGGTAAGCCCATGCATGGTGGTATTGTATATTTGGGTATTAGCTCAATGTTGACTAATATCTTCTCATTATTTCTTTCACTACATACACCTTCTGATAATTTATGTCTGTGAGGTATTTTTGAATCGGCCCGCTTTACAGTAAACTGCCTCTGAATTGTCTGTGGCTTTAGTATTAGAGTTCTGCATCTTGCCTCTGCAGTATCTCCTTTCCTACGTCGGTTTCTGAGAGTTTGGTCCCATCCTAGATTAATTTTCCCTGTTTACAAGAGATAGCATGAGAGCTGAAGCTCAAAACTTCACACACTACATTATATGCTCCTTGCTATGCTAATATGTCCTAGGCACTGGTATATCACAACTCTAGGCTGTCTCTAGGAGCGACAACATATCCTTTGCAACGAGAGCATCGAATAGTACCACTTTCTCCAAAATACACTAACTGAATTGGTTCTTATGAAGGATCAAGGAGAGCAAATGGTTGCACCATCAAAGCAAAGGAATTCCTATAGTACTTAACAAATCACCGAGCAATGGATTTGGTTTAGAGTACAGTGCATGTAGCGTGGGCTACAATTCCCAATTTCTTTAACAAATCACCTGAGCAACAGATCTGGTTTAGAGTACACCGCATGTTTACATCCAACAAGAAAACAAGCCAACAAACCTTATTGAAGCTGCCAAAACTTCGATAAGCTCCCTACACAAGTAAATCATGAGCAACAACGGTCTTGAACACATAATTCTATAAAGAAATTGGAGGAGGAGAAAACCCTCTCACCTATAAATGGCACCGCGAGGCGTTGCCATCCATTTGCTAGAATCACAACATTAAATAAAGAAATAAAATAAAGAAAATTATGATATATAATCAAATAAAGAAAATGAAAATGAAGTCGAATGTTACACGTTTGTAAAAGGCCATAAATCTAGATAAGAGGTATATTTACCAGTCGACGACTGATGCCTTGGTATTCTCCATAGGCTGAAACAACAAGAAGCCATTTTCTGGTAGGATTCATGTCTTCCATAACCACACTAGCACCTCCGTCATTGATTTCTATAGTTCTCCAAATATTTAAGAAACAACATCAAAACCAAAACTAGTTGCAAGTCCAATGTAGCTAAGATGAAGGAGGAGGATAAGTCCTCCTCTATGGGGTATACATTAGGGTTCATGTGAGTCATGGTTTACAGATGGATTAGATGGGTTCTCTTGTTTTTTTCATGTCTGCTCCTTCCCATAATTTTCACGCTTCCACAACTCAGAGAAATAGGGGGTGCTTATCATCAATGGACATCGGATCCCGTTTCTTCCAGATTGATCGTGCCGGAGGCAGAGGCGGGTGTTAGAGATGATAAGTTTGTGGAAGTTTCACAAATCATATGGTGTCTAAACAATTAGAAGATTTTCCTCTCCAAGGAAGCTTTGACGACTAGGAAAGGGAAGGTTCTTTGGTTCCACTTCAGAGTGGAGTGTAAGATTATCCCAATGCCTTGATAGAGAAGCATAACCGATTGCATTTTCCAGACTGATCTTTTCTTCCGGCGAGAATTAAATTTCTTCTTCTTCTAGGTTTTGCTTTCCAGCTTCTTCATTAAGCAACGACCTGCCGACATATCCTCCTTCTAAACGAGACACCATGATTGGAGGTAGCAAGGGAATTGAGCTTCTGCAAGATAACCAGAAGATAACCCCATTGAATCCAGGGACTTTCTTTTCAATTTCATTTTAGTCAGTGCCTGATTTTGCAATCAGCTAAGAGGCCACGACTGAAAGACCAAGGATCGAACCTCAGCCGCATCGTTGTCATGTTTCTTGGTCAATTGAAATGGCCTTTACTGCACAAATTCAACAACAATACCACCACCACTTTGGCTTCTAGCCATTTCTCCTGACCTTTTAACAACACCACCACACATTTGCTGGAAAAAAGTCACTGTTCAAATCCCCTTGCTTATGAGCGATAAAACGTAGCAAACATTATCGAAGCTGCCAAAAATTAAACTGAGGCCAGATCAAATGCATTCGTAATGCCCTATAGGATATACAAATTATTCTCGAAAACTCCCACCAAGACCCGAAACCCTCAGTGAAACAAACCTAAAGCTTGTAAAATTTCATTCAAAACCAGATTGACAGAACAATGCCGATTCTGAAAAGAAATAAACTTACGCAATGCAAAAATAAAGGCTATAAAACTTCTTCTTTGAACAACTTCCAACATCTAGCAACATATAGAATCAAGCTCTGACAAGGAAGTGGATAATGATTGTGATTAAAAATAATTCTTACTTTCAACTTAGGGAATGGGATTCAATCCCTCACAAGTGTGCTCACTTTTGGAATGTGCAGAATTCTTCGGAAGACAAAGAGTCAGGGATGAAATTGAAGATATATGGTACAATGTGAGTCTTTATACCTTTCCATCCAGATTTGTGGTGTGTAGAATGCTCCGGAAGAAAGAGAGCCGGGGATGAAACTGAAAAGATATGGTACGATGTGAGTCTTTATATGCTTCCCTCCAGAACCTACCTTAATGGAAATATTTAAACATAAAATTTGAGAGAAGTTGGGAATGAAACTGAAGATATATGGTACGATGGGAGTATTTATACCCTTCCCTCCATAACCTACCTTAATGAAAATCTTTAAACATAAAATTTTAGAGAGGTTCTCTAGGCCATCTCTAATGTTTAACATTTTGGCCCCAAATTATATAAATTTAAATTTAAAAAAATAAAAAAGTAATGTAATGCAATGTAAATTTTTTAATTTGATTCTAAAATAAAAAATAAAAAAATTGACACTATAAATATAAATAATAATGATATATGGCATGGAAAAGCAATGGTACTCATGTGGAATATAGTTTATTTAAAAAAAGAAATTAAATCTAGGTTGATATTATATGAAATGTGATCTCATCATGTATGAGTGTATTTTAGATTTATAATTTTTCTTTACAACTTGGAGAACTTATTCGTAAATATTTGTTTATAATATTTAATATTTTAATTATAATTTTATAAATTTAAAATTATTCTCCCAATCGAGGAAATGAATTAATTCATAACATATAGTAATTTTGGGTGGGATTATATCATCATCATGTCCAATATATCACCCCAATCAAGGCAGGGAATTGAACCAGTGACTTCACAACAAGGAGTGCCTTAACAAAGCACCTAATCACCATATATACAAGACCCTGTTGATATAACAATAATATATGTTTATATATTTTTATGTTTTTTATAATTTTGACGTTGTGAGGGTGAGTTTAATTAGTCGAGTCTCTAAAGTTAAAGCTCCTTTGCTTTTGACAGGTCATTGGTTCAATTTTCTAGACACCCTTGGGGTCAAGTTTTGTAGTTGAGCTAGCAAGGGAAGTGAGAATATATTTTATAATTTTGGATAATATAATTTTGTTGGAATGGAAGAACGTAAAGAATTGCCTTGAATTAATTTTGGATAATTTAATTTTGTTGGAATGGAAGAACATGAAGAATTTCCTTGTATTAAGGAGTAGCTTTGTAATAATCCAAATCCTACACTTTTTTGCATGTATCCAATTAATTTATAAACATATGGGACAAAACACATTAAATTTTATGGTTGAGGTCCAGATTTGTGGTTGAGCTACCAAGGGAAGTGAAAATATGTTTATAATTTTGGATAATATAATTATGTTGGAGTGGAAGAGCATGAAGAATTGCTTCGTATTAAGGAGTAGCTTTGTAATAATCCAAATCCTGCACATTTTTGCATGTATCTAGTTAATATAAAGACATATGGGACAAAAGAAATTAACTTTTATGGTTGATCTGGTATCTAATTTGGTAGATGATAAATAATATTATATAATTGAATATTAGTTTAATAAATAATTAAATTAAATTTATAGGGTAAGAATATGAGACAATGGTTAGAAACTCAAGAAAATCATTGTAAAAAATTATTAACATAATGTTAACCATATAATTTTTTTTAATTCACTAAATGACTATTGAGAGAAATAGAAAGCTTCAATTTCCCAAAGAGGTAGGATCCAATGGTGGAAAGGGAGGATTTTTTCACCTTAGGTGAGGCTTAATTCCCATGAGTGCCCAACCCTGAAGCCATTTGGGCACCTTGAGGTAATTTTGGAGCATGTGTTTGCACCCAAAGAAACTATATTAAAAATGATTTTGCGACCAATGCACATATAAGTGGTTCAAAGCGCACCCTCGTGTCCTTCGTCAAATTTAAGGGGATAATACCTTTTGTGTTTGGGGAGGGGGATTTCTACGGTTTTTCATGAAGGTTTTCCAAGGGTTTCATTTGAAAGGTTTTCTAAAGTTTTTTCATAGGGACACATCAAATATACAAGTCAAGGGACAATTGGGAAAGTCATAAGGAGAAGAGGAGCAATCAAGAATTAAGAGGCAAAGACAAGTCGAGGTAGAATAACCAAGAGTAAGGGAGCTCAATTGAGTTTACACTTGCCAGACAAACCAAGCAAGTCGAGAAGGAACTAAAGGGAGCCACGAGTAGGGTAGATACGACTCATTGGGTCAGTTAAGCCGAGCAGGACAGGTTTCTAAGCAAGTAAAAGTTTTGTTGGCTTATTTGTTGTATTAAGGGGGGTATTGGACCCTCATGTAAAGAAGTTTTACATTGTTTAATAAAAGTGGAAGGTTCAAGGGTTGTTTCATGCAAATTGTGTATTGTGATGATGTTGTTAATGATGTAAATTCTTTACATATATTTTGCACATAGTTACATAGTGTAAGTTAATTGAAAATTGAAACATTGTGACGATAATTTAAAATATTAGGGGAAAAGTAATGGCTTATATTTACGGGAAATAATTTAAAATCTCCCTCCAAAAGACATGAGAAAACACGTTTAGAGGTAGTTGTTAGAAAGCCCCCTAAAAAAATTCAAATTTTCATGACTTTTGGGGGGGTTTCAAAAACCGCCCCTAAATCCCTAAAAACACTTTTAGAGGTGGTTTTGTCAAGACTATCGCAAGACAAACCACCCCTAAAGGCCTTTTTGTAGTGGCATAGGTGTCAATACGTGCCAATTGCTAAGTGTTAGTGCATTCTAAGTGCCAAACCATCCTATGTTACTTAAATTATGAAATCATTCTCTATGATTCTAGTGTAATAATCAACCATGGTATGTAACAATGCCACAAAAAACCCATAAAAATTAGTGTATCCACAATTAAAAATTAATAACATAAATGAATAATTCATATACTTGGTGTACTTGTTATTTGGTCTTATTTTTATTCTTGGACTATAATAGGCATTTACGTTAATCATTATTAATTCTGTCACTTATTATCTAGTAATATATTTTAATCCTAAACTAAATTAGTCATTTAAGTTAATCGTTTTTAGTTTAGTCATTTATCATATAGTCGTATATTCTATTCCTAGACTAAATTAGTCATTTAAGTTAGTCGTTTTTAGTTTAGACACTTATTATCTAGTCGTATATTTTATTCCTAGACTAAATTAGTCGTTTACGTTAGTGATTTTTAGTTCAATCACTTAAAATTGCTAAAATTTAGTAGCAATTCACTTGAAATCATTGCGGTGCCTAACTTTTTCAGTCACCTAGTCACTAATTTCATCATTTTCTACTAGTGAAGGCATGGTGGCCAATTGTCCATTTTTGTCACATTAAAAATAATATTTTAATATGTGCTCAACGATTGAAATAATAATAAAATAAAGCTTCTGGAGGAGTCCATCAGATCTATAAAAAGAGTAGGAATGACCATTGATCTTCTTGGATTGGATCATTGTTTGTGTGATAGGTTTGAGAACTTGGATTCTCTACTTCAGTAGTAGCCCCAAGACGGAAACCCATGGGTATTTAGTGAGAGTGAGCGAGCACCAATCTCTTACCTTGGTGGATCCATTCAGGATTCACGGGTTGTCATGATTGATTTATTGTTTTCAGTTTGGAGGTTAGCATTAGCATTATAGCTATCTTGGAGGGTTTCTTCCAGCGATTGTATTGGCATATATTTCTATATAATGACGCTGGATTTTGTTGTTGCTGCATATCTCATTGTTCTCCATATAATGATATTTTAATGAGATTGTCGTATGATTTCTGGGTTTATTGTTCTATCAAATTTTTGGTGTTTTGGTTGTGTTTTTTTGGTGAAATTATGCAAAGTTAAAACCCTTGTGAAATTTTAATGAAATTTACAGTGGTATCAGAGCTGGTTTTTCCTGCCAGCCTGTCGGTTCATTGCAAATTGATTTTTAGATAAGATCGAGGGTTAAAAAAAAATCTCTAGTAACAAGATTGTTGTTGCTAGTGATTTTCTGTATCAAAGAGAATATATTTTTGCCAGAAAGGATTTGATGCATGCGCCATTTCCAGAGGAGGACGAAACTCTTGTTTCTTATCTTGTGATCTCTTGTTCTGTGGAACATGTTACCATATTTAATATTTGTTGAAGACAGTCCGCTTGAAGATATTGTGCGAATAGAAAAAATATGTTGGAATGAAAACATAATGGAATGTGAATATGAGGTTGTCAAAGATACCTATGTAAGAGTGAGAGTATCCAGAAGTGTTACATGGGTTTGATCATTGTCAACCAAGGTACTATGATAGGTGTGGATTGTGTATGTAGTTTGGTTAGCGTCAAAGTATTATGGCCAATCATAGTTGTTCATATCATCTCTGGGGGAACGCATTGACTGATTTCCAATGAGATTGAGCCGACTTTAGCTCGATAGGGTCATATCATGGTTTTGATATGCGCATGGTGTATTCAGTCGTGGTGAGCTAGGATCAACGCTGGAGGAATGAGATGAATTGAGGGAAAAATTGAAGGAACCAAAAATATGAGCTTGTTGATGTTGTGGCTATGTGTTGGTATACATGCACATAGATTAGCTTTAGTTCAACTCTAGATACTTCATGCGATGTGCACTTGTATTTAGCTAGTTAACTCGAGTGCTTTACATGCACATAATTAGCCTTAATTAGCTTTAGTTCAACTCTAGATATTGCATGCGATGTGCACTTGTATTTAGCTAGTTAACTCGAGTGCTTACATGCGATGTGCACTTGGCTTTAGTTAGTTAACTCTAGTTCTTGCATGTGGTGCATGTGCACATTAACATAACATAAAGCACACTTAGCTTCAGTTAGCTTTAACTATCCATAGTTATTGCATGTACAACTAAGCTTAACTCAATTGCTTTAATGTATTGATTCTAAAACTAATATTGATTATTTCATTCTTAATTCTAATTCTTTTTCTTTTTCAACTTGGCAAGTTTGTGCAATTATTCTTCAAATAGATCCATATTTGTGCTCTAATAATTTTACATGGTATCAGAGCTACAAGGGTTTGGAGAGGTTGCATGAACAATTTTTTGCAGGTTTGAAGAGCATAGAATTGGAAATTGTTCAAATATTTGATTTGCAGACCAAAATATTGGAGAATTTCTGCAATGGATTTCTCATCTTCAACGATTCTTAATCCGTATAACTACTTCCAATAGAAGCCATATATTTTGCTTCACCTCAGAGGCAAAGGCTTGTATCAGATAGTTATGAATACAAAAGTTGGACCCAATTCTGTCGTTGAAAAATCCAAATACTTCAACAGGATGGACAAGGCTTTTGGTCTTCTATTGTTGTCCATATCTTCAGCATTGTGTTTCCATGTGGACACATGCAACACTTCGAATGAGGTTTGGACAATATTGGAGAATTTATTTGGAAAGCAGGATGAGAAGCGGGCTCATATTCTAAAAAATGAGCTAAATTCCTTAGATCCAATTAGCTTTGAGAACATTCAAGATTTCTTTACGAAATTTAAATCATTGCTTCTACAACTACATGATTGCGAGATCAATAAATCAAAACAGGAAGGTCAATTGATCCTTTCTACTTTGTGTAAATTAGGCCTTGAATATGCTATTTTTTTTCCACATTTCATACAGTTAGGCTTGCAACTGGAGAAAAATGGAAAATGCCCAAATTTGATGCATTTATTGAGTCTTTTATTCATGAGCAAGATAAGCTCATAAAAATGGGTTCATTAAAGTCTCCAAATTCACATGCGCTTGCCATGCATGAGAAAGGAAAGTCCAACACGAAACCAAATCAACAATACAAAGGCAAAGGAAAGACAAGAGATCCAGATCAAAGAAAGGGATGAAATCCAAAACCTCCAGATGATTCTTCTAGCTCCAAGGGTAAGAAGGGAAAGAAAGGAAACTTCAAGTGTCCTTATATTAATAGAGGTTATCATCCTGAATAGTCTTGCATGCAGAAGACTATTGATCTGATGGCAAAGACTCTTCAACAAAATAATCTTGGTCATCACATTCCAGAAAGTGCCAAGAAGAAGACGAAGGAAAAACCATAAAAAACAAGGGGTAATGTGCATGCTTTGATTGCTCTTCATTCTACATCGCAAGAATGGATCTTTGATTCAGGAGCTTCACATCATGTAGCTTCTTCAAAGGAATCCTTTTCTTCTTTACATGCATACTCGGGACCTCCTATTCTCATGGGGGACAATTCTGCAGTTGAAGCAACTGGACATGGAAGAGTGCAATTCGAAGATGGAAGTTTTGAGAATGTCTTGCATATTCCAAGGTTTTCTGTGAATCTTCTTTCAGTGTATCAGATGACACACATAGGTACCGAAAGGAAAGTGGAATTTACCCCGGATTCCATGAGCATTTATGAAATGCAAACCAACTTGAAGATTTCATCTGGAAAGGTAAATGATCAATCTTGTTTGTATACATTTTCTGATTTTGTTCCTCAATCAGATTCTATTTTGCTACTTATGCATGCAAATGAAGAAAGTAGGATTTCGCACGAGAGATTTGGGCACTTGAATTTCAGATATATGCAACAACTTAGCAAGCAAGGGATGATCAAAGGATTGCCGACCATTGAATTTTCAAACGATGTTTGTAATGGATGTGCTCTTGGAAAGCATCCACAAGACAAGTTCAAGAAGGGGAATTCATGGAGAGCCTCTTCACCTTTGTAACTTGTACATAGTGATCTCATGGGTCCATTTCCAGTGATTTCAATGAGAAAAGCAAGATATGTGTTGTCATTTATAGATGATTACACAATATTCAATTTGTTTTACTTCTTCAAACTCAAGTCTGAAGTTTCTCAACATCTAAAGATTTCAAAGTGCATGCAGAAAATCAGTCTAGAAAACACATCAAGACACTTCGCACAGATGATGGGACAGAATATGTCAACAAAGATATCAAGAATCTTTGTGATGAAGCAGGCATATAGTTCCTTACACTCCACAACGAAATGGGGTGGCCAAAAGGAAGAATCGATATTTGAAAGAGCTTGCCAATTGCATGTTGCATGCAAGATCTCTTTCGTCAAAATTGTGGGCTAAAGCTATCAATTGTGCCTCATACATCCAGAACAGATCTCCTCATAAATCTATTACTGAAAAAACACATTTTGAGGCTTGTACTGGCATGCAACCTGAAGTCATTCATTTCCACATTTTTGGATCTAGAGCATGGGCCCCCATTCCTACAGAGAAGAGAAAGGCTTTGGAGCCTCAAATTAAAGCATGCATGTTTGTTGGATATTCTGATGAAGTCAAAGGGTACAAATTGCTTGATATCAACACTAAAGAGCTCTTTATTGAAATGAGTGTAAAGTTTGACAAAGATATTTTGCATGCACCAGCAGATGAATTTGTTATCAAGTTTCCATCACCACTCATTGATGAGTATGCAGATGAAACTTCAAATTAGAATTCTGATGAAGATGAGCCTTTGCATGTGACACTTGTTGGACCACCAGTTGTTGAACATCAAGATCATACTTCCTCATGTAGTTCGGAAGATTCTCGACCACCTTCAACACAAAAATGGCGTAGCATGAGTGATATCCTTGATGATCCTACCTCTATACCTCAGTTTGAGGAAGATCCACAAACACTCTATGGAGCTATGGAGCCATGCATCCCCATGCATACTTATATGATGCATGCATATGATCCACAGACTTATGCAAAAGAAACTGGGTATCCTAAAGGGGAAGCAACAATGGATGAGGAATATAACTCTCTCATTGAGAACCAGAATTGGGATTTGGTTCCGCTACCTTCCAATCGTAAACTTGTGAGGTGGAAGTTGGTTTACCAAACCAAGAAAGCATCAAATGGCCAAGTTAGTTGATATAAGGCATGGTTGGTAGCAAAAGGTTTTCAATAGGTACATGATGTTGACTATGATGAGATTTTTTCTCTAGTGGCAAAAATGGATTCCATTCAGCTAGCTCTCTCCATTGCAGCAACAAGAGGATGGGAGGTGCATCACATGGATGTGAAAAATGCCTTTCTTCACGGTGATCTCGAGGAGGAAATCTACATGGAGCAGCAACAGGGATACATGCACAATTCATCTATGTTATGCAAACTAAAGAAGTCTCTCTAGGGCCTCAAGCAGGCACCTAGAGCTTGGTATGCAAAGATGGATTCTTATTTGTTATCTCAAAATTTTGTACGCTGCAAATCTAATTCCAGTGTTTATTTTTTGAAGAAAATTGACTCCTTGTTAATCATAGTACTCTACGTAGATGATATTTTGATAACAGGTAGTTCAGATTCTGTCATTACTGAGATTAAAACTGCATTGCATAAGCAGTTTTCTATGACATACATGGGCTTGCTAACTTTCTTCCTTGGACTAGAGATCAATCAGAGTGGTTATGGGATTATCGTTTCTCAACCAAAGTATGTTAGAGATCTTTTGGCATGATTTCACATGAGTGACTGCAAGCTAGCAACCGCACCTTTCTTATTAGGGATAAAGCTTGAGGATGGCAAAGACACACCATTGGTTAATTGCACATTGTACTATCAGCTTGTGGGAAGTCTTATTTATCTCACTCACTCCCCTCCTGATCTCTCATATGTCGTAGGAGAAGTTTCAAGATACATGTAAGAGCCACATGAGTTACATTAGAGATCTGCAAAGAGAATCATTTGATATGTCCATGGGACAATCACCTATGGGATTCATTATGCAACAAATTGTTATTTGGATCTCATTGGGTTCATAGATTCAGATTGGGCTGGCGACAACATTGATCGCAAGTCCACCTTCGGTTATGTACTTAGTTTGGGATCTGGCTCAATTTGTTGGTCAAGCAAGAAGCATGCTACCATTGCTTTATCATCAGCAGAGGCCGAGTATAGAGGAGCAGTAAATGCCACTATTCAAGCCATTTGGCTACAACATTTCCTATCTGAGCTTGGGATCAGTGTCCATCGTCCCACTGTCATCTAGTGTGATAATCAAATTACGCTAAAGTTTTGCAGAGATCCAATGCAACGACAGTGGACCAAACACATCGAAATCCACATGCACTTCATTAGAGAACTCATTCATGATGGGATCATTGATCTTCAGTACTGTCCTAGTTCCGAGCAGACTACTGATATCTTCACCAAGACTTTCCCTGAGTAAAAGTTTTGATTCCTGCGAGATCGTCTTGGGGTGAAGGACACGACTACCTAGCAGTTGTATTTTCTCTACTTTTGCATTATATTTTGAGGGGGGTTTTTCTTCCCACTAGGTTTTCCCTCTTTTCTCTTTTCATGCATTGTATATGGGTACCTAAAATGACCGTGTTGCCGGGACTCATTCATTTTGCATCACACTCACCTAAGTTATGCTTAAGGGGGGTGTTGGAATACATGCACATAGATTAGCTTTAGTTCAACTCTAGACACTGCATGCGATGTGCACTTGTCTTTATCTAGTTAAATCAAGTGCTTTACATGCACATAGTTAACCTTGATTAGCTTTAGTTCAACTTTAGATATTGCACGTGATGTGCACTTTTCTTTAGCGAGTTAACTAGAGTGCTTACATGCGATGTGCACTTGGTTTTAGCTACCTAACTCTAGTGCTTGCGTGTGGTGCATGTGCACATTAACAAAACATAAATCACACTTAGTTTCAGTTAGCTTTAACTATCCATAGTTATTGCATGTACAACTAAGCTTAACTCAGTTGATTTTATGTATTGATTCTAAAACTAATATTGATGAACTAATTTCATTCTCAATTCTGATTATTTTTCTTTTTCAACTTAGAAAGTTTGTGTTATTATTCTTCAATTAGATCTATATTTGTGCTCTAATAATTTTACACTATTGCAAGCCAAATTATTTGAAAGTCGAATCCGAGAAGAGAGCAAGAAGCCACAATCTACGTAAATGCTTAACATTGTGGCCTCATCAAATAAAAATTATAGCTAGAAAGTTTACGTATTCTGTATAGGGTTAAGTATAGGGTTAAGGATCGATACCAAGATTTTCAAGGCACGTTTTACAGTTGCAGGTCAAATAATTTTTTCTAGACCAAAATCGTCATTCCAGCAAAGCCAAACAGTTTTATTAATCCAATTGAAGGACACGTGAGGCCGCATCTAACTTTCCCTTACAAAATTTCTTGTCGCTTCTTTCAGAAAGAAAAAAACGTTGTTTATATTGACAGTGCATAATTCATAAACATTACATTCCATCCAGGGCAGATGAGAAAAAACATGAGCCAAAACATCAATCCCCAGAGACAACTTCTAAGGAAGAATGGAAGTCGTGGGGAAAAATGTAGTGTCCATACATAACTGGGGGGTGGGCACCCAATTCAAATTACGAATTCAGCAAAAAGAGACACTATAAAGAGTGGTCTATTGCTGTACTCTGCAATATCATGAAACAAAGGAAAAAGTAAAAGATGGTTCGGCAAGGCTGCATAATATTTGATGGCCTATAGGTTCATGTAGGAAAACTGCTCAGCACGCTTGAAGTTGTAAATGCAGGCTCGCTTGAAAGTGTGGTTAGACAGCTCCATAAGGTGTAAAAAGTTCATCTGAGGATGTAACCCAAAATGAAAAACTGTAGAAACTCGGTCCATGAACAAAAAACAAAAGCAGTCTCGCTTTATAAAAACAGCAATAGCAATGTCTGGCTCGCTTGACAGCTCCAAAAGGTTGAACTGATGTGATTTGAAAATTCAGGCTCGCATGTAGATGAAAATATGGATAGTTCCATAGCAGTAGCATAGTCTGGCTTGCTTGTAGTTGTATTGCAGGCTCGCTTGTAAGAGTTGTATGACCGCTCCAAAAGGTGTAAAAAGTACACATGAGGATGTAACCAATTGATATACTGTTGAAACTCTGGTGCATAAAACATAATTCAAAAACTGTCTCGTTATGTAAAAATAGCAGTAGCCTTGTCTGGCTCGTTGTCAGCACCAAAAGGTTGATATGATGTGATTTGAAAAATCAGGCTCGCTTGTAGATGAAATATGGATAGCTCCAAAGTAGTAGCATTGACAGTTCCTTAAGGATGAATAGATCTGCTATTCGATGTGAGGCCATAAATCCATTCGCTTGTTAGAAGAAGGATAGTCGAAACCATCCTGAAATGTCTGTGTCTGAGTTGGAGTAGTAATCAAATTTTTAGGTCGAATCAACAATTTGAGGGGCTTGATTTTTTTAAGAGACGGGGGCATTTTTTTTTTAAATGGTGGGTTGTAATTAAAATTTGATGGGCCGTATTAACTTTTTTAGTGGGACCCTAAACATTATAAAGAGCCGAATTTTATAAAACATTGGTGGACTCCTTTATTTGGCGCGTGGAGTTGTTGGGGTGGCCACGACTAAAGTTTATGAAAGTCATAATTTAATGTTTTTGATTGCCCTCGAACATTTGCAACAACCAAGCTAAAATATTTTTGAAAGAGCCGATTATATTCTGTTGAGATGCCATACTAAGTTCCAAGTGAATAATCTAGGCAGTTGCTTTAATTTTAGGAGCAGATTTTTTAATCACTGAAGGGAACGATTTATTAGAGGAGGTTCCAGAAATACATTTGTGGGACGAGTTTCTTGTTTGGGAGGCATAACTCATTCCAAACTATCAACTGTGCGTTTTCTTTTTCTCCAGAGGACGATTTTGGGTTTAAGAGGACAATGTTCATCTGTGGGTTGGGTTCGTGTTCCTCGTTCTGCCTATTCATCCTCTCTCTGGACTGTGTGGTGGACATTTTGAGCTACATATCAGCATGTCACGTCTCCCATATTTATATGTGCTGACTGTAAATAAAATTACCACCCAGCGTACACTGAAATAAATACACAATAGCTTGAATTTTTGGCTATTACAGTCGCTGTTCTCAAGGTTTTTCGTGGGTACAATTTTTGGGCAGTGAAGAAGTTGATTTGGTCATTGTACAATGGAGAAAACTTCAACTACACAGCTGAACCTTCACTCCAGTGTGTGCATGATATAACAAAATGCCTCACAGGAAAACTCACTAGAAAACTTAGAGATTTGTGGCTATTTGGGAAGTTTCCTTGTCCAAAATTTTCCAGAAATAAGAGGCCCAGTATATGTAGAGAAACGATCCAAAGTAAATTGTGCGGCAGTAGTGATTCCAACGTTGAATTTATTGTGCTTTAGGAGGGGCCACAATAGGCCGAGTCCTGCTATCGAGTTGTGTGCGTATAGATAGTGACGACATTCATGTGGGTGAGTTGTAGAAGCACTCTGAAACATTGTGCATAGAAGGTGCCTAGTTAGTTTGCTGAAGTTTTCACAAAAGGGAAACTTGTTTGCATTCCAGAAATTGAGCCCAGACTTCAAGAAACAAGCGATAGTCTATCGCTATTTTCAGGACCCTGTTAAAGCATCCTAACCAGGTTCCATTGATCTCATTTGTTCACTGTGTATTCCTATTTTTTTTTAAGTTGAGAAAAACCATTATGTTTATATATTATCATGCTTCAGCCATCCATAAATTTATGGGTTAGTTCAAGTTCATTTCTGAAGACTGTTTGGTATCTATTGAGCACTATATATGTTGGTTTAAAAACGAGAGTCATGTGCAAAATAATTTAATGCACTTGACATCATTGAACTAAACATGGACGAAACCATCACAAAGGCCCTTAATAAGCTAGAAGCAATAATCAAGAAAACATTTTCCAAAGGGATACTTTGTATGTTACAACAAGAGCAGCCACAGAAAGAACATGATTTGGGACACAAAATCTATGCACTCGGGACAAATTTGAGATGCATGGGGTGACCAAAAAATTCCTTCTCAAACTAGAAGAACTTACTTCACTCCTCTCGAAGGTGCGTTAGTTAGATGGGAAGAGTTTGATTTGGGCTCTAAAGCCAGCCATGCTTGCTCTCACACAACACAATTTTTTGGAGAGTCCTTGTGTAGAGGTCAAACTTCCAGTTGCTTCTTGTCTTAGTAGTATCATGATGTTGACCGCACCTATACCTCCTTACAGTAATGGACTTATGAGGAGAGTCTTCAGACTGATAGTAGAGACCTTTCAGGATTTGGATAACAGTGAGGGCCCTACCTTTGGGCAGAAGCTAGAGATTATAGAAGTCATGGCCTTGGTTAGATCTGATGACCTCATGTTCGAGCTGGAGTGTGATGGTTTGATCCTGCAGATGTTCCAATGCTTCTTCAGCATTAGGAAACATCACCCTGATACAGTCATGACACACATGCAATCCATTTTGTCCTCATGTATGGGAGGCCATGATGCTATTTGTAGGAGGTTGCAGTCTAGGTTGCTGGCCATTTGGAGGGAGGAACAATTGGTTTCACCTGCTGCCTATGAACTAGCCGAAAGGTTAGTTGAGCAAAAATTGGACTGTTCAGGAGATGGTTGACCCAAGAGGAGTTGCAATGGATTTATGATGACCAACCATGTAGCAGGAATGAGGTCAGGAGGAAGGGTCTTTACTTCATCTTCAAATAACCTTGGGGACCTGACCACTCATGCTTGGGAGATGCAAAGGAGATGGCAGAGGTAGAGCAGGAGGATATTCATTTTGTATGTTAGGATGAGAACTCTTCATTGGATGAGTCAATGGGGTCATATGAGGATGCCTCTGGGGAGCATGAGCAAAAATGTGGAGTTGTTGACAGTGGGTCAGATTTATATTTTGGTGTGTATGGTGAGCAGTCAGGGGACTGTAGGGGAGACATTCATGATGATGAGTCACCTATGATGATTCAGCATGAGCAACATATGGTGGAGCATGAGTCAGCTAAGGAGGATGAGTAGGAAACCTTGGATTCAACCATTTATGAGGAGCATACATATGTATAGACATCCATCCGAGTGGCAGTTTTTACGAAAACTTGTCCTTAGGAGATGTTGGAGTCTGGCAGGATTGTTTCGCAGAAGATTGGTTGGCTAGAGGAGCGTGGAGTTTCCTATCAAGCGATGGAGATAACAGTGCATCCATCTTTGGGTCTACCCATTGATGAGGTGCAAGTATATGTAGTGGTGGCCAACAGAGATGCAACATTTTCAAGCAACAACCCTCTCCAGGAGTACAAAGACAGGGTTTGCAACACAACTTGCCCACCTGGATCCATTATAGGGAGAGAGGCAGGATTTATTGGACATATTTTGTTGGTTGATTGGGCATAACATCAGGAGATCATGAGTTGGTATCCTATTGATGGTAGGATCTTCTTAGTTAGGGGCATAGTGGAGCGAGGACCCTTAGACATGATAGGTACTACAAGTTTCAATTAGTAGTGGGATACATGTTGGAAACTTTTCAACATTCCGTCCCAACATCAGGAGAGCAGGATTATCACTGGATTGAGTCAAGGGTTGGACTGGAGAGAGGTGATGAGTTGGTATGCAGTCAATGGGCCAACATTCTTAGCCAGAGTTATAGCGTAGCAGGAGCCGTGGAGCACCGATGCTTGTTCTTGGTGGCATTGGGATCTAGGAGGATTTTTTGCTGACATGCTCAGTCAGGAATTGGTCTGAGATTCGGGCATTGAGGGCTTTGTTCCTGGCGGGTTGACACAAAGGCATAGCATCACCCAACAATTTGTATGGGATTCGAGCATTGGGTCTCAGTTGCATTGGGCTAACAGACGAGACCACATATTTGGATTGCTTGGGGCAAGCAATCTTGGGGCGGAGGATTTGTAATGTTCCTTTTTCTGGTATTCCTTATGAGATGGTTAGGATGGACTTTCAGAGTTGAGGGCAGACAGGTCATAGGTGCAGGTTGGCATCATCAGCGAGCCCTAGGGGATTCTGGAGGTGTTTGGAGGAGTTCTTATGAGGTCCGATGGAATTCAATTGATATATTCCACCATCTGCACAATTTTCCTTTCCTTTCGTTGCATTTCGACAACTTTCAGAGCATTGAGTCATTAATGGGCCTAACTCAATTAATTACGCCTAAGGTGGCATTCCGGGAGGAATTCTTGGCAGAACACCTTAGTGTAATATCTCGTTGGAACCAGAATGAGAAGATATACGTGATGGGATGGCTAGGAGTGATTTTCAGTGACCTGAGGAGGCGTGGTGGCCAATTGACCATTTTCCCACATTAAAAAGAATATTTTAACTAAGGGAAATGTGCTCAATGATTAAAATAATAATAAAATAAATCTTGTAGAGGAGTCCACCAGATCTATAAAAAGAGGAGGAAGGATCATTAGAGATTACCTTGGGTTGGATCTTTCTTTGTGTGAGATGTTTGAGAACTTGGATTCTCTACTTCAGTAGTAGCCCCAGGACGAAAACCCTCGGGTGATTTAGTGAGAGTGGATGAGAACCCATCTCTTGCCTTGGTGGATCCATTCAGGATTCACAGGTTGCCGTGATTGATTTCCTGTTTTCAGTTTGGAGGTTAGCATCAACATTATAGCTATCTTGGAGGGTTGCTGCCAGCTATTGCATTGGCATATATTTCTATATAATAAAGATGGCTTTTGTTGTTGTTGCTGCATATCTCATTGTTTTCCATATAGTGATATTTTTAATGAGATTGTCGCATGATTTCTAGTTTTATTGTTCTATCAAATTTCTGGTGTTTTGGTTGTGTTTTTTTGGTGAAATTATGCAAAGTTAAAACCCTCGTGAAATTTTAATGAAATTTCCTGAAAGGGATATTACATAATTCTTCTTATAGACCTTCAATTGATGAGTACCAAGACCATGACAAAGACCCTTGACACAAGTATTCCTCCAAGACCCTTGTCACTATCCTTCTCTTACTCTTCTCGCCTTCTTCTTCCATCTTCCTTTATGCAATATACTACACCAATACTAGAGAAGCTTGGTCTCTAGCTCAACTGCTCCAGATAGGGTGATTCTTGGTTTCCTTAGGTTCCCTTCTTAGTCTTATTTCTGCACCTTACTTCTGTCACCTTTCAAGAACGATTTCCATGAATAACACCATAGACCTCCGAGATATATGAGGTATGAGTGCAGACCAAGATTGAAACAAGAAGGCCCTAATATTTCGTAAACTTGTCTTCTTTGCTTACTTCACATTGTGGTTACTTCCGAGTTATGCGAGATAGATATATACCTAGACAAAGAGCAATTTCCTTCGCTAAGATATCTCCTTCTCAATTCTATTACAATCCTCTTCTTCACATTGATTGCAGACCCAAACTTTGCATCCTTATTACAGAATTATCCTCGCACTACTGTTGTAGACTTGATCCTTTTCTCGCATGCCTTGTAGCATCTTCCCTTCACTATATATCCTTTCTTTTTACGTACTGCAATTTGGATTTGGATTGCAGAACTTAACCGATATGGATGAGATACAACGAGGCCACATCATCTTATATATAGGGATTATCTTTCATCACCTAGGCCGACATGATAGGAGGGGTGTAAGCCGACTTCATCAAGGAGATTTATCATCATATTATAAGCTAACTTCAAGAGGCTTAGTGACAAGGTCTTGGAGTGTACTTTTTACATCAACGATGTGTCCTTTTACAAGTGTAACATGACTCCATATACATGACTCTAATTATATTTATGACTAGACAAATCCCTAAAGACATCAAGAAGAAGTCTTCGACCTACAATAAAAATTGCTTTCTCATGAAACCCACGAGTCAAGCTTTTACAAAATACATTTGATTATCTTTGTCTTCTTCATTGCATAAATTCATAATTACATAGTCATTATGAAGACCGATCCTAGTTACACTTTCCAACAACATGGAATCCATTAAATAACTTCATTGTGTTACCCAAAACATGGTAGTACAAATTTTATTTTCATACTACTTACATAGTAATCACACTTTTAAAGATTGATCACTTATCTTACTACTATGATGGTTCTCAACAAATGACCTTTCAAATTAAATAAAATCATTATACCCTCTTTTTTTAACCAGTTTCTCATCTTTCTCATATTCGTAAAATATAGAACATATATCATCCATGCACAATTTCAATTAATATAACTTCATTCTTATGCTATTTTCATAGTTGTCACATTGTTGTCCATTAGGTTCATGTGGACCCCCCTAGATCCCCCTAGTTGTTTTGTTATCTTCTTCAACCCTCTGCTGCCATTGATCTTATGCACAAGGTCTAGTCAGGGTCTTGTACTTCTGGTTAGGTTTTATTAAGCTCTCCCTCGCGAGCTTCTTTACTTCCCTTTTCTCATACCCAATAATCAAATCAAGACCAAACCACAAAAAGGAAAGAAGAAAAATGGAAAATAAAGAAATGCCACAATAGCAACACATGACAAAAACATAAAGCATTATGGCCATGCTCAAAGTCAATAAACCAAACAACAAGAAAATTGTAGCCAAAAGTAATAACAAATACATGTAAAACATTCCCTTTACACATCTTTCATTAGTTCGCATAAACTCAATCCCTTGAATTTTGGTGTTCAATGTGTTCATCACTTGCATATGCACAAAAAAATTAGTTAGTGTCTCCCAAGTTATATACCAACCTCTAGATTCCAATATCCCTCTAAATAGTTCAAGAAGGAACTTTTTAGTATTTAAGAGAGCTTGAGGGGAAGCTCCCTCATCCTCTTTGAGTCACTTCCTTCGATCTTGTTGGTTCATGTGCCTGGAGTTCACATGAATTATTCTTCTTATTTCGCTGTTTGTTAGGGAAATCTTTCCTTAGATGTGCCTCTCCATAGTTCCAACATGTCAATGGTTTTCTTTTCTCTCCAATATTATGAGGTTTCTTTCTAGTCTTGTTAGTATGACACTCTTATATATCTCCAAAGGTTGATCCATGTTGCCACAACCCTTTCCTGTATGACATGTTTTGTAGCAACATTGTGTTCAACCTTTCTTGCTCTTCTTGTCTTCTAATGAGCCTATCAATAGGTGTACCTTCTTTGCAATGACTAGTCATCAATGTCTTGAATGTTGAAGGATCTGAATTTGTTGCTAATTTTGTTATCTCTTTTATACACCTGCAATATTACAAGCTCGTTCTATAGAAGGTAGCCTTATTTTCCATTCTACTATATTGCTACAACCATCCCCCTGTAGATGTGAATATATGTTTTCTATGGTAGAGAAGACTTAAGCATTTTATTTATTTGATATCCCATAGTAGATATGTTTGATGGTGGTTGTTGTAACTCCTTTCTAATGACATGTTCAGACCAAAGATCATTGTCCTCTTTCAATAGCATGCCTTCTTCCATAACCAAGCTTCATCGAGCTAGGTCACCATGCTGGCCAACTAATCACCGAGAAGGTTTCTTTATATGAAACCCTCATGAAAGGTGGTCAATAACATCTAGCTCTTACTTGGGCATATGCACTTTCTTTGAAAGTGCATGAGAACCCTATAATCTCATTATTGTATATCAGTGAAACACCTTAAATACTAAAGAAAACAAAATACCCCTTTCCTTTCTGCTTGATCTTCATGTAGAACAAGGACATGTCAAAGTATAGATGCCCATGTGCTGGAATTTCTGGCAATGAGGTGTTGTAGAAATATCTAGCCACCTGCACTTCAGAGGTATCTTCAAATGTGTGGAAAAATGGTCTGCTACAAGGCCCATTTATCCACTTTTCCAAAGGGATATTATGATGACTTCCAAGCCCCAAAACATTTTCATTGATAAATGTTTTCTTTTGGAAAATTTTGTAGATATGCCCCACAATTTTGAGCCTTTTAACAATATGAACAAATGAGATAAGATAACATAATTATATCAATTTCTGACGAATGACCACAAAAGTAGGTCATTGGGATTGAAGAGTACAACTAGTATGAATACAATGTGTTAACACAAGCACAATTCCTGGAAAATGATGAAATATGTATAAACTGTGACAAAGGTATGGTGATATGAAGCTCTAAGTGAGTTTGTTCAAGACTGGAAAGGTGGAAAAATCAAGAACTTGTCAATAGAGAGAGGGAGTTCAAATGATGAGGCCGATGATGTTAACATAGTTCTAGAAACAACTATTTTGATCTTTAGATCATCCTGTACAAGATCCTTAACAATGGTCTTTGTTACACACCCAATTAGGTAACTCCTAAGAGAAATTTCGTCTCCTATTTGATCAACTTGCCAGCCAACATCCCTATGGATGATTCACAGATAATTATGCCTTAGAGCTCTCCACATATTGTTCGGTCAATGCTATTTTGTAGAAAACCTTCTACAATATTTGCAGAATATAAAAACATGATCGCTCAATCACATGCAAGTAAGAGAAAGAAGTAAATCAATATACAACCCCAGATATTCCTGGGGAAAGCAACTGCTCAAAACCTCTCCATCTTTATTGTATAATCAACCAAGGAATCATGAAACAATACAATGTATTTGTGATCACCGCAACCTCATACACTTTACCAATTGCTTCACACTGATCTAGGCAAAATTGGGCAAACACATAGCCAATTATCAACCTACCCGCCTACCCTGCTTACGCAATCCCTAGAGAATTAAACCCCTATTAAATAGGAAATTTAGCCTTCCTTTATTACGCAATTCATCATGGGGCTTCCTGTGGTTTTATCACTGCATCTGGGTAGTCTGCTGAAAATACAACTGATAGTTTACTAGCCTTGAAACTTTGTCTCAACTAGGTCTCCACCAGAATTAGCATGCATGCAACTATAAATAGTGAAACATCAGTTACTTGGTAGATCACTACTGGTGAATTAAATATATTTTAATTCACTTGATCTTCCACTAACTCATAAAATAGTTATAACTAGTTAAACTGATTTTAACTCAATTAATATGAGTTAACTGATCCCACTCACACTACACTAGTGCTACAACTGCAACTAGACCCTGTAAATAATAAAATCACGCTACATGCCTATCCTTCGACCCTCAACTCAAAATTATTGAGCTAACTAAGTCTATCACACTTAGTTAACTATTACAAGTTGTTATGAGATAAGATTACAATTAATTTTCCAATTTATTTAAAAATTGGTTTGCACACTAATGTGTCACTAGGATCCATCACTGTGTGACCTGTAATCCCACACCAGTGTGTGTGTTGTTTCTGGATGGAAATTTCACTATTTCTTGTTGCAAATTTCAACACTCCCTCTCAACAAGAAAGGAATCAATCTGTCCCGATCGGGTACTTTTGGAATGTTCTGCATGCAACACTGCTCTAATACTGTTCGCACATGCAACTCTCCTAAAACTAAATAGCCTCCAAAAAACTGAATCGGTTTAATGCATCTGTCATCGGAGTCTTTTGACTGCTGCTAGCTACTGCACATATCTATTGGACTCTTTGCGCTGCTGACATCTGCATCCATGTACTCTGCACTGTTGCCAACTTTGATCTGTGCTCTAGTATTCGGCACCTATCACTTTGATTTATGTGCTTCTGACATATGATTGCATCAATCTAACCAATCCTTCCTGCTATTGTTGTACTGTGGGCTCCTCGTAGCCAGGTTCGATCTATGAGACACACCATCTCAATGGACCCTGCCCAAATTTCTTCTTGGGATTATATTTGCACATCACCCCACCTCACACCTGGAGGTATAGCTGCATGTACTCCCTCTGTCCATCTGGCTCGAAATTTCTCCCTCCTGGAGGTCTCTGTTTTCTTCACCTTGTAGATCCACCTGGATCCAACCACTGACTTCCCCAATGGTATTGGGACCAATTCCCATGTACTGTTTCTGATATTGGAGTCATACTCCTCAACTATGGCATCAACCCATGTTGGTTGTTGCACTGCTTCCTCAAAAGAGGATGGTTTTGTCACAATACATTCGCTCATAAGAGCCATGTATCTAGTATACCTGTCTGGGGACCTTCTCTGCCTGCGCTGTGATGTAGGCGCACCTACATGCTCTGTCGCATATAGCATCAATCAGTCAGCCTCTCTGGTGTGATTCCTACCTTTTATGGTGGATTTCTTTGTATGAGTGGTTTTTGCCACTCCATGATCCTCTGCTTGTGGTTGCTTCACATCTTGAGGTTCATCCTTTGGAATTAAGAGTTCCTCATCTGCATGCAAGTCAAGCTCCCTCTCAAGGGACAATCGCGTGGCTTTCTCATACTTCCCTATGGTACATCCCTTGCATATGTCTATCTGCGCAAGAGTACCCTTTGGAAGACTAATAGAAATATGTTGCATGATCCTCAAAGCACTGTGGTGTAGATGGCCCAATATCATGTGCCATAACTCACCTATATCCCAGCTCACCACGTTCCTTGCTTTACTTCTCAATGATGCGCATCCATCTACATCAAGTTTGTAGAGGTTCTTCACACGAACCCCAATCTTCTTTACCTATGCTGTGGCTTTGTGATGAAGGAATGCCTTTCCTTCACTAAAAACCACATCATATCCAAGATCCTCCAACATCGCAATTGAAACTAAATTATTTTTCAATCTTGGTACATGCATGACATCTTTTAATATGAAAGGTTTACCTGACTATATTTGGAAAGTAACTCTACCAATCCTGGTAGTGCTATACCTCTTGTCATCACCCATCTTGATGTGCATCTGAAGATCCTTCTCCTCCAAGCTACTAAAGAGTTCTTTGTTTCCCGTCATGTGGAAAGATGCTCCACTATCCAAGTACCACATAGATCCCATCACAGTTGATGCCATGCATGCGATGAGAGAGAAGTCCAACTCAAACTGTGAGGCCAAAGCTTCACCCACTGCAGCTCCTGGAGCCTTCTTGTTGTTCTTCTTCTTTTGTGGAAAATTTGTTGCATATCGTCCATGATCATGACAGTGAAAATATTTCACCTTTGACATGTCACACTTCTTGCCTTCTTTTCCAGTGTCAGATTTGGAATGGGACTCCCTCTCCTTCCCCTTCTTTGCCTTACCAGCCAAGGCACAATTTTCCTCATCATCAATCTTGGATGAGGATCCATCCCTGGTATTCTGCCGAAACTCTTCTTGTACAAAATCTGACCATAGTCACTCCCAATCTGGTAACTTCTCCCTCCTATTCACAGAGTCTTGATAACTATGCCAGCTCTTGGGAAGGCCTAAAAGTGCTAGGCTCACCAAGTCATCATCAACTACAGTAATCCCAACACTTCCAAGCTCATCTTGACATTGAGTGAACTTGGTAAAGTATTTCTGGTTTGTGTCGCCCTTCTCAATTTTGATTTTCCTGAGCTTGTCCTTGAGTGCCAATTTTATGTGGTCACTACTGCTTTGAAACAGATCTATCAAGGAATTTCACATAACATATGGAGTTACATTTCCATGGAGACTCGAGACAATATGATCTCGAACTCCCTCTAACAAGATCCTCATCGCCTTTACTACCTTCTTCTGCCATGCATCAAGAAGTTGGGTATTTGCTGTTGCGGGCTTGGTAATATCATTATCTATGAATTCATTTAATCCATTGTTCTCCAACACTGCCTCCATCCTGTCCTTCCATGAAATATAATTCAAACTGCCCTCGAGTGCATATTCGAGTCTCAAGCCATTTAAAGACATCTTGATCAACTTATAGCTCCAAATAAAGTAACTGCAAATTTGAATATTGTTCAACACAAACTAAATTTCTTCTCCACTATTATGATTCCTGGCGCTTTGATACCATGTAGAAAATATTCTACAATATTTGCGGAATATAAAAACACGATCACTCAATCACATGCAAGTAAGATAAAGAAGTAAATAAATACACAACACCAGATATTCCTCGGGAAAGCAACTACTCAAAACCCCTCCATATTTATTGTATAATCAACCAAGGAATCATGAAACAATACAATGTATTTGTGACCACCGCAACCTCATACACTCTACCAATTGCTTCACACTGATCTAGGCAAAATTGGGCAAACACATAGCCAATTATCGGCCTACCCTTCTTACACAATCCCTAGAGAATTAAACCCCTATTAAACAGGAAATTCAGCCTTCCTTGATTACTCAATTCATCATGGGATTCCTGTGGTTTTATAACTGCATCTGGGCAATTTGCTAAAAATACAACTAAAAATTTACTAGCCTTGAACGTTTGTCTCAACTGGGTCTCCACTAGAATTAGCATGCATGAAGCTATAAATAGTGAATCATCAGTTACTTGGTAGATAACTACTGGTGAATTAAATATATTTTAATTCACTTGATCTTCCACTAGCTCATCAAACAGTTAGAACTAGTTAAATTGATTTTAACTCAATTAATGTGAGTTAACTAATCCCACTCTCACTACACTAGTGCTACAACTACAACTAGACCCTGTAAATAATATAATCACTCTACATGCCTATCCTTTTACCCTCAACTCGAAATTTTTGAGCTAACTAAGTCTATCACACTTACTTAACTATTACAAGTTGTTATGAGATAAGATTACAATTAATTTTCCAATTTATTTAAAAATTGGTTTGCACACTAATGTGTCACTAGGATCCATCATTGTGTGACCTGTTATCCCACACCAATGTGTATGTTGTTTCTGGATGGTAATTTCACTTTTTCTTGTTGCAAATTTCAACAAGAAAGGAATCAATCTGTCCCGATCTAGTACCTTTGGAATGTTCTACATGTAACACTGCTCTAGTGTTGTTCGCACATGCAACTCTCCTGAAACTAAATAGCCTCCAAACAACTGAATCAGTATAATGCATCTGTCATCAGAGTCTTCTGACTGCTCCTAGCTACTGCATATGTCTACTGGACTCTCTGCGCTGCTAACATCTGTATCCATGCACTCTGCACTACTGCCAACTCCGATTTGCGCTCCAGTATCTGACACCTGTCTAAGTTCCGTCCTGACATATGACTGCCTCAAAATAACCGGTCCTTCCTGCTACTGATGTTCTGTGGGCTTCTCGTAGCCAGGTTTGATCCATGAGACACACCATCTCAATGGACCCTGCCCAAATTTCTCCTTGGGATTATATTTTCACATCGCCCCACCTCACACCTGGAGGTATAGCTGCATGTACTCCCTCTGCCCATCTGGCTCGAAATTTCCCCCACCTGAAGGTCTCTGTTTGCTTCACCTTGTAGATCCACCTGGATCCAACCACTGACTTCCCCACTGGTCTTGGGACCACTTCCCATGCACTATTTCTGATAATGGAGTCATACTCCTTAACCATGGCATCTGTTGACACCTAATCCTAAGGGTTGGGTGAGGATATTTAATATTGTATATTAAATAATATTAGGAAATCAGGAAGGCCAAGAGTCATTGGGAGATGAATCCCAATAGCCTCACCTCCATGTATAAATACATGCACATTCTTCATCTAATATACATTCTGATTTGCGGAGTTACCTCCTGGTTTGACATGGTATCAGAGC